>PVLD010007672.1:0-89633 GCA_004027595.1 Dinomys branickii | reverse complement strand
GCCTGGACCGATCCCCGCTTCTTCCCCGCGGGGATCGTCCCCGGCTCCCAGCGTCTGGGACTTTACCACGTCTCGCCCCGGCAGCCTGGTCCGCCCTACCACATCTCCCCCGGCATCTCAGAGAAATACGCCCAGTTTAAACTTCCCAGCCGAGGTTCCGGCATTCACGCTCACCAAGTCTGTCTCGAGCTGGTGGTGTTTATTAAGGAGGTTCGCTCCCTTGCTGCTCACCCGGTCGCCATCTTCCCCGGATCCTCCAATATATGGCTTTTTATCACATTCTATCATGTTTTAATTCATGTAGTTTGAAACTTTTTATCTCTCACATTTTAAATAAAATATTCATCAGAGTTTGGACTGTGTGTTTTCTGTTCATTATTTTATTACTTCTACTGTACTTTTGCATAGTACTTCATATAAATACAGGTTCCATTATTTTCCCACATGAATTAACAAATTATCTTAGTTGGCATTATCTAAACAATAGCCCCCATGTTGATAGCTGACTGATACTATACTGTAATTCTAAAGTCCTGGGAGATGGGAGAATGGGTATATTCATACCGCTCAATCTTTCCATTTATAAATGTGATCTTTTTATAAACATGATCATTTTAATTGCTCAGTGCATTTTTTTCCCAGTTATTTTCATGTCCTACCCATTACTACATGAGTGTTTCATATCTTTTTTTGCTACTGGTTAAGGTCTGTTTGCTTGTGTCTCCCCAAATTACTATGTTAAAATGTCATCTCCAATGCCTCAAGAGTTAAGCTTTGGGAGGACAGTAGGTGAGGAGGCACAGCCCTTGGGGACAGGATCAGTGCCCTTACTAAGAGATTGGAGGGTGCGTGTTTGCCCCTTTCATCAAGAGGGGAATGCAGAAGATGCCAACTATGAGGAACGGGTCCTCACTGAACAAAAACTGAGTCTTCTGGCACCTTGGTCTTAGGGTTTTCAGCTTCCGGAATTGTGAGAAACAAATTTCTGTTGTTCTAAGTTACCTTGTCTAAGGCATTATGTTATAACAGTTTGAGCAGATGAAGAGACTGATTTTACAGGGATCCTATTACATCTTAAGACAATTTCCCTATAAAACTGTATTAAACTATTCACTTCAGTACAATATTTTTTGTTGGCCAATAGTCTCTTTAGTTAATTTGCAACATTTCCCATTCCATTCTCTTGAATTTTCCTGGCAAAAAATGATGTAATGTGTAAATGGTAATGCTATTTATCATCTCCTTTTAAACATTCCTGTGACTGGGTTTTCCTCTCTCTGCACTGGCTGGCATGTTTGAAGTAACTGGGAGAAAGGGTAATGAGAGTTATGATCGTTATCTTTTTCAGACTTTATTGGCCTCATTTCTAGGACTTCTTTGTTAAGGAAGACCTATTGTTTGATATATTCTTTACTTTGTTCAGAATATTTTCTTTATTTACTAATATTTTATGTAAGAAAATGCTATATTTTATCAAATGCTTTCTTGTGTTTAATTTGTGGATGGGGTCTGGATAATTCCCTTTTCAACTTTGTTGATTTTTTATTATTGCGTGTTTGCAGTATGTAATGATTATGTTTATTGTGGAGAGTTCATACATGAACATACTACATCTCAATTCCTTTTCTTTCTTTCTTTCTTTCTTTCTTTCTTTCTTTCTTCCTTCCTTCCTTCCTTCCTTCCTTCCTTCCTTCCTTCCTTTTTCTTCTTTCTTCTTCCTTTCTTCCTTTCCTTTTCTTTTTCTGTTTCTACATCATGGATCTCTCCCCTCTCTCCCTGCTATTTCTTCTCATTTGAAAAAGCACTCTTTTCATTGTTTTTTTCTTTTCAATTTTTTAATCCCTTTTATCTCCCCTCTTTGTCCTTCCTTTCATTTCTTCTTCCCCATCCACTTTGAAAAAGATGTCCCCACTTCCCATGTACCTATCTTCTATTTTGATTTTTATTCCTGGAATACAAGCTCTTCTCTTATTATGATGATTAAAACAGTCTACTATATATGGATGACTGACATTTTATTTATTCTTTTTATATCTACTTTTGTAAGGTAAAGTGTGATGGAGTTACCACTATGAGGACTGTTATGAGCATCAGGCTGCACTGAAACAAGGCGAAGCATTAGACAGCGCATGGCTGAGAAGGTGAAAGGTAAGAACAAAACTGCTTAGTGGATTTCAACATTGAAAATTTACTGAGTCATTCATAGTCTTGCTGAACACTTAGAGAAAGAAAATAATTTGGAAATAGGTCAGAAGTCACTTCTTTGATCCTCTCAAATCTTCAATTTACACACAAAGAACTTGAAAATTGCTTGTACAACTACAAGAAGAAACTTTACTCTCCATTATTGTGTACAGTTTTGTGTTTAGACAGATCAGTTTCAAAATAAATTTTGAAAGAATAAGCTCCATATGGGGATCAACGCAGTAGCAAAGGTAACGTAGAAGCTTGACGTGAGTGTGATCCAAATTTTCTAAGAATAGAAAATTGGTAAGACAGAGGTGACTAAGATCGTGAGATTATCCTACAATAATCCATCCTACATAATTATGAAGAATAAAAGCTCCAGAATTTTTGCACTTGTATGACAGAAGTTACCTCCTTCATTCCCGTCCAGTTTGCTCTCAGCCCAGAGGTTGTACATGTACATTTCCTCAGATTTCCTCTTCCAGATGCTTGAAACCTCTCACAATCTCTCTTTGCCACCTTTTGGTCTTAACTGATTAAAAAACAATTCCCATATGTATAGTTTAGCCTAAATCAATCAAATGTAGGTAAGCCTAAATCAAATTTATGGAAACTTCTTTGTCCATAGAGTAATAGACCCATATTAATAAAATAGTAAAATAAAACAGGAATCTAAGTACATTAAATAACATTTTTTGAAAGTCCTGAGTATAATCAAAATTGTATTTGTGTCTTTGCTCTGCCAATTATTAGCTGTAAGACATTGGTGAATTTTACAATCTTTTAATGCCTCTTCACTTCTTTGTAAAATGATACCAGCAGCACTTACTTAGAGATGTGCTGTGAGGTTTAAATGTGGTGAAGGACACAAAATATGTAACATGGAACTTGACACATGGTAACTACTCAGGAAAAGTTAACTCATGTTACTCTACATGGACAAAATACAGCGTTCATTGCACATTTTAATTTTTTAGAACATCAATAAAGAGTAAAATGGGACTTGTATAGAAAAACTAAACTGAAATAGAAAGTTATAAAGCTAAGTAGTTTATAAAGAATAAATGGTGAGTTCAATTCTTGATATCAAGAAAAGGAGTAAGTTTTGGGCAGAGGATATAATTACGTATACAATGTCAACTCTAGGGTAGAGGTTCAAAGCTTTTATCAATAATTGAATGAAAATAATTCCAACTTTTGACTCAGACATGTACTGTATATATCATTATATTCAGAAAAATAAATTTGGCCTGAGAAGAACTTGCTTCAATTTTCACACTTAAGGAAGTGAGGCACCCTAATGGCACATTTCACAACTCAAATTGCCAGTCTCAACCCTTGTGAAATTAATGCCAGAATCCTCACATTTATATCACTTGTTTCTTCACAATTGCTGTTTCTTCTGTGGCAAACAAGCTTTTATTCTCGTAAAACTTTGATCCTTGCAAGCATTTAAGGTCAGTAATTTTAATTGCTGATTGAAATC
Organism: Dinomys branickii; assembly: GCA_004027595.1. Classification (NCBI taxonomy): domain Eukaryota; kingdom Metazoa; phylum Chordata; class Mammalia; order Rodentia; family Dinomyidae; genus Dinomys; species Dinomys branickii. Next base: position 85,960 of record PVLD010007672.1, on the reverse strand, counting down.
ATTTTTACAAAATAGCTGAAGTTGTATTATTAAATTTATGTTTTGTTGCATTGTTGCCATAATTTTAGGTCATCTTGACTATTCACTGCTAAGCATGTTGCCAACAACCAGTAATAACATTTCCTTTAGAATTATCACTAAAATTATACTTACAGTCCTGTTCATTCATAGTATTCATTCTTAACATTAGAGTCAAGACTGATGTTGCCATCAGGTAACAGGTATTGTTTTGAAAAGTGACATGCAATCTCTCTTACCAAAAGAAAGATTGTACAGCTGCCATTTGAAAAAATAGAGTTAAAAACTTACAATTACTCAAATTTTGGTTTACAAGATGTTAAAACTCATCAGAAATTTCCAGAAGTAAAATCAGCAGATTTTTACCCACATATTTAAGATAATTTAGACCAATGTATTTCTATACTAATTTCTAACTTTTCCCTAGGGTGTTATGTTTTTAATTTTTATTTTGTTTGAGATATTTTGAAATCTAAGAGGGTTCAAGTATAGAAAAATTAACTAATATTTTAAAGGTACAAGCTGTGGGTTTCCTAAGTGAAACAGTGTTTAATTTGCTTCTAAGGATAATTTGCTGTTTCATAATTGTGTATATTTGCAAAAATAGGCCCAAGAAATATACTGTATCCTCTATCTTTTTGTAGGTAGCAATGCTTCTTATAAATACATTTTGGATAATTTATAAATATTAACAAAAAGATGTACAGTATAGATCTTCTATGTATAAATCTTATATGATGACTTATTTTATAATGCTGTCTTGGCCAGACTCATGTTTTGCATACATGCAGATGCTCATGTATGATTCATGTTACTTTTTAACCAATCCCACTGCATTAGGTTGGATCAATCAGCTATTTCACTTCAAGAAAATTCCCATTCTAACCTGTGCATGAATACTCCTGCCTGGCATAGTTCATTAGCGTTCTGATTCATTAGGTGCTAAAATCTTAATTCACATGAAATATTTCTAAGTAAGCTGCACCAAATTGTTAATTTTGATTTGGTTTTTTGGCTCAATTTAACTGAAGAAAGGAGGATTACATAGTAAATCCTCCCGAACATACAAGCAGTGGAGAGGACAGTAGGATCCCAGTTTCATTTATGCTGGCAGGTTGATGAATTAGCTTGTATTATGCATGGGTTATGTGCCAAATGATGTCTTTTGATTCTGACTCAAGAAAAGCGTCAGGAATCTTAGACAGTGAAAGTCCTGGAGGAGTTGTTATTTCTGGTCGTTCGATATAAGTGGAAGGAGATGCACATCTAGAGAACATCAAAGTTTCAAAATCAATTTCTCATGGAGTTCACCTACCTGGTGAAATACAATATGAGGTCTTAAAACTTGTGATTCAGTGGATGCTGACAAAGTTTCTCTGTGTCCAGTTAGCTAAGATCCTTCTCATGTTTCAGGCTCTGGGCAGTCTACACAGTCCAGTCAGCAGTTAGCTTCGCAGGGTCTCATACATCTTCACATGGTGCAGAAGGTTCCCTGAGCACCCTAAGAGACAGAGAAGGGGCTGAGGGAGCAGACAGGCACTAGCAGAGAGGCTGAGGAGCACGGAGGAGCCTGTGGGTACCATGCTAGGTACCACGTAAGCCCATCGGTGCCATTGGAAGTTCCAGCAAGACAGGTCCCAGTGCTCAAGATCAGCGGGATAGGACTGGAGGGGCCAGTGCGGCTAGAGGGGAGCGTAGGAGAAGCCTTCTCTCCTTTGGTAAGAGGGCAACATGTAAGCTACTTCAGGAACATGGATTACACCCAGGAAGAAGAAAATTCGAGGCGTGACATGGGAAGCCTCCTGAATTTACAGAATAGATACCTTGGAAGCTGGACTACAATTACCTTGGATACCTAAAAGAAAGGTATTCCATTACCAAGCAGCAGTTGAGTATTGTGAGCTAAGTTTTAGTACAAGAAATAAAGTACATGTTTTGCACCTGTACATGGCAATGTGTGCTATGCTATACAGAAGGTAGAAGGAAGTGTGATGCTTGTTCTTTTTTTCTATTCCACAGCAGATAGCAGAAACTATAAGTACATAACTACTTATAATGCAAAACAACTTGTTGTCCTCTGATATTTTTAAAGACAAATATAGGATATATTACACAAGCCCTTTTCTGTTAGTGTATGCATTCCACTGTCTTTAGTTAGATTTACATAAAGCAAAATAAAGCCAGGCATCAGATAAATATGTTAGCTCTCTACTTTTGAGTATTTTCTTTCATGAAATACTTCTAAATTTCATTTGTGATATTAACATGAAGGTCAGAGGTGTGGAGAGCTAACAGTCAGCCTTTGCAGCCGTACCCAAATGTGTATGGAAGGCCTTTGTGCACTAATGGACATCCTTTCATGTTACTGGGTTTGTGAAGCCTTGCACTGTAGGTGGACATCAGTCAACTCACAGCTGCAATGAGGCCTGCAGATGGCTGTAGCCATGGTAACATACCCAAAATGGAGACGCAAATTAATCCATTTGTGTAGAATTCTCAGTGAGAGTCCACTTTTATCTTGCAGAGATTACTGTTGGGAAGTCTGATGATAATGTAAAATACTGAACAACAGCAAAATGGTGATGGACCATCCACAGGACCTGCTCCCAAGAATCAGTGGGGCTTCTTTCCCTTTCTATCTGGTAGAGTGGACAGAAATCAGCTGGGGACTTGATATTCCACTGTAAGGTCCTCTTAATAATAAAGGTACATTAATTTAATGCTCACGTATAGGCTGGGTTTTTTTTTTTGTCTTCTCTCACCAGTACCATCTAATCAGCCTTAAAAATGAGCACAAAGATTTACACAGCAGTGTAAAACTGAAAAATAATCTTTTATCTTGATGCTTTATTGCTAATAGCATTCATATGACATATAGCATGAGAGATACTTCCAATGTTGGATTTGGAATTAATTGTTAGCTTACTCTGTTGCATGAGCAGCTGACGTGAAGTCCTTGTGTCTTATAAAAGTTAAAACATCACTGTGTTCTTTGCCTTGTACTATTTTAGTCCTTATGCAACTGTGCTTTTCAATTACTATATTCTAAAACCCATATTTTGCTTCTTAAATAAATTCAAAGGCAAATTGAAGCTTGGATTGTCAAAATATTTTGATGAATTATTGAAGCAAGGTAAGTTTTTGCAAACTGAACATATAGAGCAGATACTGACTTTTAATTTGGAATTTAGATTTATTATGCAAAGATATGGAAAGGAAAAAGAAGGGTTGTTGCTGTATATTCTTATTCCTATCTTAGCAACCTGTATTTTTGCATACAGAAATTTTTCTACCATGTAGTTCCTAACTTTTACAAGTCATGGAAACATTTGAGAATCTAATAAAAGCTCTGGAAAGTACCTGATGGATGCTTCACAAATATACACAAATTTTTAGTTGATTCGTGGATCACAAATTAACAATTTGTTGGTCATGTTTGACATTTACAGCAAGGAACAGGTGAATGAAGTGGAAATAAATGGCTTGAATCCAGATTCACAGCTGAACCCGCTTTCCCAGGGCAGGAATGACTATAATGGTGAACTGACAGGAGTAAGGAAATAGTCTCATGAATTCCTAGAAACAGGGAGTAGACTGGATCTACAGAGGGGAAACTCTTCAAACTGTAATCTTAGAAAAATTCCAAATTTTTGATAGGTTTAGTCCTAGAAAAGACACCAAATTCTCATGGGAAAGACCCAAAAATGTTCCCCTCATAGTTCTGGCAGGATGAAAAGAATAATCTTGATGAAATACTCCCAGAATGTTCTGTACACCAAAGACTTACTATGTAGGGAAAAAGAGTTTTCACAGCCATATCTCAGCAAGGGAAAGATCTTCCTGCTACTCTAAGTCTGTCTAGCCTTCTAGCCTCACCTGCATTGGTGGAAAAAAGCTGGCCCACTGACAAAACATTTGTGGAGATCATAGCTCAGTGGTACCCAAGCAGACTGCAACACAATCATAAGAATGCTCACCCAAGTCCAAGCAGTGACAGTGAACAATACCACTGAAATAGAGCTCACAGAATTAGAAGGCACAGGATCTCTGAGGAAGAGATTTTCAAACAAGTCAAGGCCAACAGCAGAGACAGCTGTGAGGACAATAGCTGTACCTTTGACATCTACAACTACAACAAATGCTAAATAATATGCAATTCCTGGCCAGAATTTAATATAAATTCTCACATTAAAGGCCTTCTTACCTGCTACTATCCAATGTATTAGATTATAGGTGTAATAAAGGCAACAAAGGGAAACAAAATCTGAAGTTCTCTGAATCACTGGCAATCAAGGGAGCAGAATACCAGAAAATGCTTATCTGCGATCCTTTCCACCAAAGCAGGATGTAAAGAAATTAAAGACCCACTGCAATGCAGAAGTTCTAGTCTTGGGAGTGGCTGACCAAGATATGAGCCAAGTCTTAAGGCAAATGTGTAAAAACAAAATAAAACAACAACAAAACCTTTTCAACTTTCTAGTGGTTTGTGCAGAAAAATGGGCTTCTGTGTCTCTTTAAAGTGCTTAGTAACTAGGATTTAATTGAACTTGAGCAACCAAAAAGCACAGATTCAGGTACGGCAATAAATGTAGAGTATCTTGATGGGAGTCAGGTTTATAAAGGGATTGGTATACCTAGAGCTCCTATTAAGTCTTTTGATGTAAAATCATTGTTATAATTATAGTAAACAATTTTAAAGTCTCCAAATTAATTGTCTTTGTGTAATTAATTGTGTAGCTTTTGCTCAAAGAGTCAGTTTATAACTTTATTCCTTTATAAGTAATTGCAGCACCCATTAATAAAACAAAAGGTCAAAATAACTAAAATTTTAGCTTTACTAAAATGACTAAACTTTTAGTTTTACTCCATGGTCAGACAAGAAGCAGCTGAGCCCAGCAAGCAGTGGGGCCCCCCCCTAGGAAACAAGCAGTCAGAGCCAGAGGGAAGAATTTCACCACCCTCTATGTAAAAAGAAGAAGACTCACTCAAGTCGTGTCAGAAACCATGCAATCAAGAGGAGAAGAGAGAGAAAAAATATTGAAAGAAAAAATGTCGCAATTTATAATTCAATATATAATGAGATTTTCTTACACAAAAGCAAATGAAGTCTTTCTTAGACAAACAGAAACTAAGAAACTTCACCAGCAGCTCTTCCCTGAAAGAAATGTTAAGTGAATTAATTCAGAGAAAAGGAAAACGATATATCAGTAGCCCCATCTTTATTAAAGAAAGAATATTAGAGAAATAGTGAATCACAATAAAATGAAAAATTGTTTTCTTAGTTGATCTGAAAGAATATGTTTTTGTATATATGCTGCTGAAGTGAGCACAAGAAAAAGTTTATATAAAGTACAGTAGTAATGATGTATTTCTTAGCTCTAAATTATGGACTGATAAAATGGTAAGAATCGGACACAGGTTGGAGGATATAGAAATATTCTGTTATAAGTAACTGGTGCTGTCTTTGAAATAGCTTAGTGTTGTAAAAAGGTCAACAGATTGTTTTAAAAAGTATATTATAAACTTCATAGTAACTCATAAAATATTAAACAAAAGTATAATTGATATCCTAATAAATGCTATACAATGAAATTTTATAAAATATTCTATTAAAGTCATAGAAATCTGAAAAAGAGGTAAAAAAGAAACAAAGCAAATCTAAGAAAGTTACAAACCCAGTTTGTAACATAGATACAAATACGGCAGGTAGTGCACCTACAATTTTAATAGATAAAAAGCGGGTAAGTAGTAAACCATTGGCTTTAACCATTGTGTTCAGTGTGAACGGTGTATCAATTGAAAGAGGCTTTCAGATGGACAGTCTTTAAAAGACCAAACTATACATTTGCTATAGAAGAGCCATTTCAAATATAAAGACTCAGGCACATTGAAAGTAAGGAGCAAAACATACTGTATTACAACCAACAAAAACAAAGATAATCCAGCTATAATAATTTCTTATAAAGCAGACATCAGCAGAAGAAATAAAGAGGAAAATTACACAAGGATGTAGGGGTTAATCTTCCAGGATGATATACCTGTCCTTAAAGTGCATTCATTTACATATGCAGTCTCAAAATATATATGCAAATGCTTATATAATGAAAAAACCAGATGAATCTACTACTCTTATCTGAAGATTTCAATACCTACCTTTCAGTAATTAGTTCATCAAGGTGGGAGAAAATTAGCAAGGATATAGTTGTCCTGAAATGCTATGACACTAGAAATTCCTTAACACCGAAACCAGATAAAGACATTACAGGAAAAAAGAAAACTAAAATAAAAATCTCTCAGCAAACTAGAAATAGAGAATGTCATCAATATGAAAACAACATCTACTAAACTATCTGTAACTAGTTATCATGAGAAGTTAGATACTTTTCCCTAATACCAGGAAAATAGCTAGACAGTCACATCTGTTTAACATTATATTAGAAGTTCTAGCTACTGTAATGAGAAAAAGAAGAGAAATTACATGCACACTGATTAGGAAAATTGTAAGACTATTTTTATTCACAGATGGTATACTGGTCTTTGTAGAAAATCCCCAAGAACTGACAAAATGTTCTCAAACAAATAGTATAGTAAGGTCCCAAGATAAAAGTAAATATACAAAGAGCAATCACTTTCCTATACAGTGAACAACTGTAATTTAAAACAATACACTTTTAGCTCTTCACAAACCAAATTCTTTCAAAATACATGTATTTGTATCTAGATATCTTCTAAAGCCTCAGATGGTCATAGGTGGGCTTTGCAGAGGTGGCTTCAGTGTGGGATGCTGGGATCAAAGGTGTGTGATTATGATTAGTTCACTGATTGGTTTGGCATAGTTCTGGGAGTGGACAATGCAAAGCCCTCCCGGGGTATGAGTGCTACCACACTGAGGGCAGGTAGCCAGGACAGAATGTAACGCACAGAGAGAGGGCTACTGGGGTTGCTTGTTGCTTGCTGTTTCTTTGCTACTTAATTGCTTTCCTGCCTTCTGCCAGCCATAAACAGAAGTTTCTCTTATGTGATGCTCTCTGCCATGTTGCCCTGCTGTGGGACCAGCCAGCTATGTGGAGACAGCCAACTACGAACTGAAACGTCTATGAACTGTGAGCTAAATAAACTTTTTCTTCCTTTAGGTTTGGGTGTGATGTATTTTGTCTCAGCAGTGACAAAAAGTAACCAAGATAATACATACAAAGGTAGATATAGATATCATGTCTACATGAAGAAAATGATAAAACTCTGATGAAAGAAATCAATGAGGCTCTAAACAAAAGGAAAAATAATCCATATTTACAGATTTAAAAAGTCAATTTGTTAGGATATTAATTCTTTTGAAATTAGTGATTAAATAAATCTCAAACACAACTACTGCAAGTGATTTTACAGATATTGACAAATTGATTTATATGGGAAGCCAAAATACATAAAATACCCAAAAATATCATAAAAGGAAAGAAGAAAGTTGGAAAACTCGAACAGTTAAAGTAAGAGTAATTAAGACAGTGCAGCAGTAGCGAGAGAACAGACATTTTATCAGTGTAGCAGAATCAAGTAACCTTTGCAGATGGACAAAAAAAATTAATATAGGATAGAATTTTCAACAAATAGGAAAACTAGATGTGCAAACAAGAAAATGAACATGTGCATAGACTTTACGCATTTCATGAAAGTTAACAGAAAATGTTTTGTAGAGCTAAGTTCAAAGCTCTAGACCGTGAAACTTCTACAATAAAATATAGGAGAAATCCTACATGTATATATATATATATATGCACACACAAGTATGTATATGTATATGTAGACAACTATGCTCCATAGAAGAAAAAATTGTTGTACTGGACTTTATTAAAACAAAAACATTATTTTTATTCAAAATAAATTGTTAAGAGAATGAAAAGACAAGCCAGAGTTTGGGAGAAAATATTTGTGAAACACATATCTGATAAAAGACTTACATCCAAAGTATACAAAGAACTCTTAATACTGAACAAAAAGAAAACAAACAACTCAATTAAGAAATGGGCAAACCATCTGAAAGTACTTCATCAAGAGATGCGGATAGAAAATGAGCATATGCAAAGGTGCTAAGTGTCATTTCTCATTAGAGAATGGCAAAGGAAAATAAACAACAGTGAGATACCCCTACATTCCTCTTAGTAGGACTACAGTCCAGGAACTAACCACCAATTCTACTGAGACTGTGGACCAGAAACAATTATTTTTCACTGTTGCAAGAAGTGCAAAATGGTACAGACACATTGGAAATAGTCTGACAAATGCTACCAAAGCTAAACATAATTTTACAATATATCCAGAAATCTGGTTCTTAGACATTTATCCAATTAATATAAAAATATATTCTCTTTCAAAAATATGCATGCAGATGTTTGCTACAGCTTGATTGATAATTGCCCAAGGGCTGGGGATATAGCTCAGTGGAATAAGCGCTTGCCTAGCAAGCGCAGGGTCCTGAGTTCGATCCCCAGTACCGGAAAAAAAAAAAAAAAGATAATTGCCCAAAACACATAGCTACAATGTCCCTTAAAAGGTGATACAAATTTTGGTATGTTGACACAATGGAATATTATTCAGAAATAAAAATAAGTGAACCTACTAGCCATGCAAAGACACGGTTAGGTCTTAAACGCATACTGTGAAGTAAAAGAAGGCAATCAACAAGGGCTGTGTACTACAGGACTCTAATTATATGACATTCTACAAAAGGTGAAGTTAGAGAGATAAGAAGATCAGTGGGTTCATGGTGAGAGGATGAAGATTTAGTAGATGAAATACAGGCTTTGCCTATGTGGGTAAATGATTTTATATTATACTTTAATATTGGGCATGTGACAGTACATTAGTTAGAATTCATAGAACTTTAAAGCAAATAGAGTGAAAGTTAATGAATGCATATTTTAAAAACATTCTGGAAGTTGGGGGAATTTCAGAATAAAATGCATACTGACAAAATAACCTAATTATATTACAAATATAGGTAAGAACCTTACTGAAATGATGGGTAAAGAGTGCTGACCTAACTAATTCTGGATATAAATAGAGTCTGGAAGATTAAAGGCAAAAGCAATTTCACAGGAGCACTACAGCTGATAAAGTTCTTTCCAGCGAAGTGTGGATAACAGTTCAGACACCGCTATACAGGAAGTGAATAATAAGTAAAATAAGAAAGAATGCTGAAAGACAAATCCCTCACTTTGGGCGTATAAAGTTACAGATAACCAAGAGGAGGTTAGAATGATCCCTGTGTGGTAGAAATTAGCATGAGTTCTTTTTTAGCTTAATATAGATACAGAAATTTACACTTGAATGTATTGTTTAACATGAGTTAGTACATTCACATCTATTTCTTTGGGGTTCCAACAAGAGCCCAGGAACAGGAACAACTCCAGTAGCATATCTCCCTCCTGGACCTTGGGTGCTATTACCTCGGCAAAATAGAAGCAACCAGGGCTTCCTAGCAAATGGTTGATTTTAGAACTGGGGCCAGAAAGAAAGGAGCCCAAAGCATACCGAAGTGTCAGAAGGCGAGGACAAACACAGAACACACACATAAAACTGTAATGATGGAGATATGCCAAGGAGACAAAGGAACCAATTACAAGGCCTCTTAATCGCAAATTGGATCATTTGGGCAGCGAGAATAATCTTGTAAATATTCAACCTTGTAGAAAGTGGAGTATAACTTCTCACTCCGTAGATGCAGGCTTAAAAATTCCATCTGAATATTGCAGTGTGGAAATGGGAAGAAAATCACTAGCAAGGAGAAATACAAGACACACATCTGTCGGGAGAGCCCGCCAACAGCAAAAAGGACAAATCATGTCGGCGGTACGCACTTTGGACATGATGCAATGAGAGAAGTGGAACCTTGCTTCTCACGGTCTCCTCGAAACCAGTAACTCCTGCCTAATCACGAGAAAAAGGCTAAGGAGTTATCTCAAAATACCATTACATCTCAATATTTACAAGGTTATGCAAATCAAGAGAAAGCTGAGAAACTATCACAGCCTACAGTGACCAAAGACATAATGAGCAAGTGTTACATGACATTTTGAAGGAGATCATTTAGCTAGAAATACATATTAGGAAAAAACTATGGAAGATGGAATGAGGTTTGAACTTAATGAAGAATTCAGTGGAAGCCTATTTCTCTCTACATGGAGTTGTTTCTTTTTGGAGTTTTTAATAAATCATTCCTAGAGGGTTCATGAAAATAAGATATGGGAGTTTTGTAGGTTGCTGTTTTACTGTTCCAAAATATCACTGCATAATGTTATTAATACTTATTCAAACAAGGTTTCATTAATTGAGCATTTACCTAAGTTTTAAGGCTTTACTTCTGGATTCCTGTCCTTTGCAGCCAAGGGAGCAGGAGGCAGTTTGACTGCAGAAGTGGAACAGTGCCTGAACTAAATGAGCTTGTTTCATCAAGGTCTTTAGGCTGCGAAGTTGGACGAACAAAAACCCTTTATTAAATTGAGAGGACAAAGGGAGGAAGACCTGCCTTTGGGCCACTTCAGTTTCTTGTTCCCGATGTTCCTACTTCTAAACTTGTCTACAGGTACCGCACATTCTCCAAGTCCCATCAGTCTTTCTTGTAATCCCTTCATTTAGTTAAAATTACCATTGTTAAAGGGCAAAGGTAATATTCATGTCAATTCTGAACCCAGTTTCTCTGTGTTTTATATTTCTCACCTTTACCAACTGTAACGAGTTTGCCAGATCCTTTAAAAAAACCACTACAGTGCACTGGGCAGTACTGTGCCTGTTTTCCTAGCAAGTCCTCTTCTGCCTCATAATGAATCAATGGACCTTTTCCTTTTTCTCTTCGCTCCTTTGGTGTTCTTATTTACTTCAACATTTGACTTGTCATCTACATGCTGTTGACCTCCAAGTCTAGCTCAATTTCCTCTTCTGGGCACCAGATTGATATTTTTATGCCATACCTGATAGTTACTTTAGTATTTTACAAATCTCATAGCAAGCAGCTCTGTTATACCAGTCCATCTTCTCCATTTCCAGTAAAGGACATCACTGTCGACCTAATAACCTTATCTGGAAACGAAAGATTCATAATTCATGTAGCTTTTTCTTTCTACTGACAACCGGGTCATAATATCAGTATGTAAACCAAGTTGAAATATTCCCATATCTTATGTTAAAAGCATGTTTTTCCTGTGTAATGACTTTAAAGTTGCTTATGAAATTATTGGTGATAATATTTTCAACATTGCCAGCAGAGATTTTTGAGAAAATTCATGCTTATTTATTATCAAATTACGTATTTAAGATGTATCACAAGAAATCAGAATCTAAATCTCAAATATTTTTATTGTAATTACATATTCAAGAATTTTATACTTAAAAGTAAATTATTTTAGCATTTTTATAGGAATTTGATTAAAATTCATTGACTTTGATGTTACAACAATTTCCCTGAATATTCTTATGTGTTTAGGACTATTTTTCAGATGATGAAGCTAAAGAATGAAATTCTTCTTAAGGTAGCACAGCCAGAAACCATCAAATCCAGAAATGGTAACTAGGGGACCTGGTTCTAGAACATAGCTGTTAATCATTCATACTCTGGGCTGTTCTGAGTGAGTACTGTAGAAACATTTCAGTTTTTAAATAAATATTGTGGTTTAGAATACTAGTGAATATATATTTATTAGCCAGGTGATCTTTCCCAAGGTTTCTAAAAGGAAGTCAACATAACTTTGCCAATGTGAAAGTGCACTAGCTAGATGATATTTCACATAACTTTAAAGAAGTTTAGATAATCAGTAAAGGTCATTTATTAACAACACCCCTTTTGTAGAGGGACATTTTATTTATTTATTTTAAAGAGAAAAAGTAATAAAAATAAATACAAAACAGTTTCAAAACAGGCTATAGAGTAACAATAATAAATACATTGCATGCTGTTATCTTCATAGTAGTTATTCAGAGTTCATGATACAGGCATGAAACAGTGTCTGAAAAATATTAGCTTAAAACTTTCTTTTCAGTGAACTAAGAGAAATTAGGTGTATAACTATATTAACTATCTTGAGTATATATTTTTCCTTTTCCCTTTCTTCCTTTTCCCTTTTCCTGATCCCAGTTTCTCTTTTCTTTTGAACAATTTCTTTCCAATTCATGGTATCTATTGTACATTACAGATCTTGTTTACTTGTTCAGTTTCTCACACTGGTGAGACAATATGATGTTTATACATGTGAGTCTGATTTATTTCACTTATGACTATGGTTTCAAGTTGCATACATTTACCTATAAAAGTTTCCAGTTTATCCATTTTTATGGCTGGGTAGTACTGCACTGCAGAAAAAGATCACATTTTTTTTTTATCTATTCCTTGGTTTATGGGCATTTGGGTTATTTCCAAGATCTAGCTATTACAAAGTGTGCTGCTACAAACATTGGTGAACATTTATTGCTGTGGTATGATATTTTTAATTCTTCTGGGAAGATACCCAGAAGGAAATATCTGGGTCGAATGGCACCTCCAATCTTAGTTTTGTGAGGAATTCCACGCTGATTTCCACAGTGGTTGTACCAGTCTACACTCCAACCAGCAGTGGAGAAGGGTTCCTTTTCCCTCACAACCCCACTGGCATTTCTCATGGGTTGATTCCTTGATAACAGCTATTCTGTCCAGAGTGAGATGGAATCTCAGTGTTGCTTTAATTTGCATCTCTCAAATGACCAATGATGCTGAACATTTTTTCATGTATTTATTTGCCATTTCTATTTGTTCATCTGAGAAATATGTATGCATCTCAGGTATTCATTTTTGGGTTGGGTCTTTGAATTTTGGGAGCCTCATTTTTTTCAATTTTTTATATGTTCTAGGTATAAGTTCTTTGTTTGAGGGACCACTGACTATAATTTTAAACTATATTTTAAAAGTAGTTTTATTTGCATTAATCAATGAGTGAGTTCGGGGAAGTAGTAAATAGCACAGTCATCATAGCTAATGATACTGTACTGTTCACTGGAAATTTGATGTGAGCAGATTTTAAATGTACACACACGATAACTGGGGGTGGTGATGATATGTAATGGATTTGATTGTGGTAGTCACTATAAAATGCATTCCTATGTCAAATCCTCACATTTTACACTTGACATTATGTTCATGCAACTTTCATGTATGAATTGTATCTCAATGAAGATGGTGGGGCAAAAATGTAAAACAAAACTAAATTTCCAAAATAACAGTCTGTGTACCACACAAGGTGCACAAAAGCCAGTAACATGCAAGGTGATCCCTGACAACTTCTCTCCCTCACAGTGGGTGATATGCATCATGATAACATGCTTGCATATAAATCATTTTTTCCAGGGCTGCTTTCACATTTGGTAATTTAATAATGAGAAATGTTTCAGGCTCTGAGTTACTTTGTGTTTTGGCTCTGGTAATGATATAGGATTTTATCCTGGGATGCTTGCCAGGGAACATACTTTAGTTCATGGAACATAAATGCTAATGTGACCATATGTGGCCCAAAAAGTGATAATCTTTCACTTTTGAGGTCATGTATGATCTTTTTGCCTCCTACATTTGTAACCTCTTGGAAATACTTTCAAGTAAAAAACTGTTCATTAACAAAACATCTTTTTTGATCTGGTAAGGCTGTCAAATTTAAAAGCAACAGTTAAAAAGTTGCTTAATATTAACTTCTAAATATTTTAAATAATTAAATTTAAAGGTAGAGTATATGTCTGTCATGCCTCTGATGACATCAACCAGAAAGGAAAATGTCTTCATTCCTATGGAGTCAAATATAAACTTGCAGTCCTTACTGGCTTTTTTTTTTCATTTTTCTATCTGTTATCATTTACCTTGCTAGACAGATAAATTCTCAGTAAAGCGTGTCTTGAGAAAACTCAAACAGCTTGGAAATTAAAGAGAAGTCAGTAGAGATGTCTGATGTTAGACAGAGAGATACCTCATGCACATTATTTGAGTGTAAGGAGTGAATGAAATAGCACCTTTTAATTTTCCTGAGTGGAAATCAGAAGAAATGGCCTCTTGGCAGGAAAATGCACAGAAATCAATCTTATAGGTTGCATCAAAGTTATTTAGTAAAGACTGTAGATGTTGAAATAGTACTATATGTTTTAATTAGGGAGTTTTCTTAAAACACACTGAATCTGATGAGTTAGAAGTAATTTAAATCTCACTCGTAGAATGCCCAAATTACCTGAATAATGTTAGGGGCCCTTTAGGAGAATTTGGAGAAATTGGAATAAATATTCCTCACTAGATTGAAATGTAGTGTAATAAAATAAACTTAAATTAAATTAAATTAAATTAACTTCTCTTTCAATTATAAAATAGGAATGTGTATGTGGTTACTTTATGTCATATTACTCCTTACATTTTTTGAATTCCATGGGAAACATAAAATTCCAGTTAGAGTTTACTCAAAAAAGTAACTTTTGTAATGTCTCATAGGAAATACAATTAATTTATTGGCCTATAATGATATCACTTATCTGTAGTGATGATCAGTGCATTATACTTCACTTAATATTTTGAGTGTCTACTATTTTTTAGACACTTTCTTTCCAAGCCAAAAGGAAATGGGGGCGGGGCCTGTCTCCCCACTTCACAGTGACATGGACGGATGATGTATGTGCTTGGTGATAAGTGCTCTCAGAGACAGAAAGAACAGCTGGCACAGGAGTCGGGAGAAAAAGTGTGTAATCAAAAGAAATCGGGGCGATCTCATGGTGAGCTTAGGTTGTGAGTTTATGGCTACGCTAAGTAGCTATTTGAAATTTAGAAGTGGAAGAAAATACTTTAATTAATTTTTTTTTAAAAGGAACGCCCTGGGGTGGGGGGAACCTCTGTATCTTAAAAGGTTGATGTGGCTGGGAACTGTGGTAGGAGTTTTCCTGGGATAAAACCTGAAATGGACAGTCAGGAGCAGAAAATAAAGCTAAAACATCTAGTTGACTGTTGAGCTATTATATGAAGCAATAATATGCACGAATCTTTCGTGTTTGGCTGTTTTCAAAGTTTAAAATAATGTTGCTTAGCCTTTGAAAACTGACCATCAAGTAACAGAGACTTCCAATTGGTCTTCAATGACTGTGTCAATGGCCAACGGTCTTCACTAACTCCTGCCTCAGTCTCTGAGAGACCTAGGATTACAGGCCCAGTTCACCACTGCTGTTTTATGTTGTTGAGTCACACAATATACTCAACATCCCGCTTTCGTCCACTCAGTTTAAAGCACAATAGAATTGTTACAATTATAATACCTATTCTTTCCTAGTGGGAGAATCTAAGAATAAAAATGTAGATTCTAAAATAAACATACATAATTTATCATCCATCTATAGCAATTATTACTCTCTCTTTTTAAACCTACCTTTTAAAGACTACTACAAGGGGCTGGGGATATAGCTCAGTGGAATAAGCGCCTGCCTAGCAAGCGCGGGGTCCTGAGTTCGATCCCCAGTACCGCAAAAAAAAAAGAAAAAAAAAAAGAATACTACAGTCCTTCACTGGTTAGATGAAAGCTGCATTCTTCTGTGATTACGTGCTTAGCTAGCTCTTTGTCACCAGAAATAACTATTCTCCAGTAATATTCTTCACACTTACATTTTACAATGGTTAATAACATATTCATAACTAATATTTTTTGTGGAATTAAAATTTTTAAATAACATGTATCACAGAATATCTTTTTAAAATTTTTGCATTTTGTTACTTTTTACTCTGTTATCTCAGAGATATTTAGCCATGTTGATTTGTAAAGATCAGCTTAATCCACATCTGTACAAAAACATTGTATAAATTTGTGTGTGTGTACCTAGTCTGTTAATAAGCACTTAACTTTTCAAGATTTTTCTGCTAAAATGAAGCTGTAATGAAATTTTCATATATGATTCCCTGGACTCATATGTCTAAGTGTTTACAAAGTATATGTTAGAAATAAGTATCTAGGTTCTAGATGTCTTATGTCTTTAACTTTATTGTATGTACATTTTAAAATCATAATTAAGCATATTAAAAGGTGACTTCTCAAAGTAGTTATATCAAGTCACAACTCAGTTGTCTCTCAGTACCTTTTCCCTTTCCTTTGCCAATATTTAGCATTTTCCAAACTTGAGTCTCTTTTACATGTTTGCTAGCCATTTGGGTTTCCTTTCTATGACTTCTCTGTTTATATCTTTTCATTTTTCTCACTCACTTTCTCTTTGCTGGAACAAAATACCAAACATGCACAAATTAATAGAGCAGAGGGTTATTTTGGCTCATGGTTACAGGCCGTGGTCAGCTGGATCCAGGGTCAAATGGTACGACAGTGGTGTCTGGTGAAGGAAAGCTGCTCACTTCATGGTGGCTGGAAAGCAGAGAGCAGACAGGAGCTGAGCGGGGAGGGAGGCCATTATAGGTCACGCTCCGGCTGCGCTTCCTCTTTCAGCCCAACCCTGCCTCCTAACACTGCCTCCGTGTCTGTATCACATTTCAAAAACCTTCCCTATGAGCACAGGAGACTTTGGAGGGCCATATACATAACATTCCCGGCCCCAAAAACGAACAGTATTTTTTTATGCAACATGTATTTAATCCACTCCTATAAGCGACCAAAGTTTATATGTATAAGGTTAAACATTGCTCACATATAATGGCAGAAGGTAAACTTTCTCAGTATAAAAGAGGGAAAAGTGGATACGATGCCAATATGACCAAAGTGAGACCAAACCAAGCAGAGCAAACATTAAACCCTGTCAGCTGTCTCCCTTATGTGGGCCAAAGAGATAAGATCCAATGTCTCATTCTTGAGTGGACCCACCTCTACAGCTTTGCCAGTTCACCCTATATGACTTCTCTTTTGGGGCAGCTCTGAGCACCGCCTTCAGGTTTCTCAGCTGATTGTCCATGTACCTGGCTTCCCCAGCTTCCTGGAGTATCCATCATACCTTCAGCCTCACTCTCACAGCTTCACACATTGCCCTCTCAGGGGCAAACTGCCGGCCTTCCAGGCCTTTTGTCAAAAACTAGATGGATGCTTTCCTGACACCACAACTTTTGCATTTTGCATTCCTGTAAACCCAGCACCTTGTGGATGTTGCCAAGTTTTCCCACTGGCACCAGAAATAGTTGGTCCCTGTTATGATGGATACATTGTGTCAACTTGGGAAGTCTGGAGGTTTGGCTGAGTGACTCAGCAGGAAGCCAGGGTGCTTACTTTGTATACATCCTGAGCCTGTGGAACAGGAGGGTATGGAGATGATGTGAGAGCTAGACACCCCCTGGGTAGGGGTAGCCTGTTTAAAATGTAAGAGAAGGAAAGAGGCTGCTTGCAGCCATTCCTCCCTTTGGCTCTGGTTGTTTTTGCTGTGCTCTGCTGCATGAATGTTTGCCTTCTGCCATGTGCCCCTCTGCCAAGTATGGACTGAAACCTCCACAAATCGTAAGCTAAATAAACCTTTCCTTCCTTCATTTTGGGTGTTGGGTTTTTTGTCTCAGCAACAAAAGAAAAGTAACCAAGACAGTCCCTTTCATATCATAGCTGCAAAGGTTTCTCAGTGACTTAGTGGATGAGCACTGTGAACTGAATCCCATGAAGCCAATTTCCTAGATGGCCTCTCTGGCAAGGCACGCTGAGGTTCTCTTCTCAAAGCAAAATCTTTTATCTTTGCAACCTTGAGCCTTAGATGAATAGTGCATCTCTGGTTCTCAGGATACTTTTAAGGCCTTTTAAAAATTGTCCTGCTGTAAGGTATTTGGCTTCTTTTTAATGATAATATTTTTTGCAATGTAATTTACTCTGCTTCAACTTCCCAGGGCAAAACTTTACAGGAGCTTCCTTTCTGGTGAAACTCAAAACCTTTAGAATTACTCACCTAGGATGTTTGCTCTTAATTTTCAGTGTCGAGCTAGTTAAAAGCCCCCAACAGTACACACACCGGAGACTGAATGTTGGGCTACCTTGGAATTTCCCCCTTCAGGTTAATTAGTGCAACAGTTTTAATCTCAGTCTCTTGTAAAGTCTCCGTGTATGAGCAAAATGTACACAAATTTTCTACCAGACCATAACACGCATGCTCTGGAGTCCAGTTGCCAATGGTTCCTTATCCCCAAATGAAATTTCTTGAAGCTGGGCTTTATGGTATGCATTTTTACCAGTGTTCTTGTCTTCTGATGTGTAAATAGAATCTTCCTTTAAATCCAGTTCATAGCACTTAGGGCTCCTGCACCAGCTGAGACCTCCAAAGTTTTCCAGACTGTTGCTGCAAGCCAGTTTCAAAGGCTTGAGGACCATATGGTTGGTCAGGTAGTGTCAGAGCAACAACCCCACTTCTCCAGTAGCAAAATGTATCTTAGTCACTTTTCTTGTTGCTGATGCAAATTCCTGACACCTGCAGCTTAAAGGAGGAAAGGTTTATTTTGGCTCATAGTTTGCAGAGGGTTCAGCCCATAGTTGGCTCCTAAGCCAACTATGAGGAAAGGGATGTGGACAAAAACTGTTCAACTCATGACAACTGGAAAGTGGAGAATAGTGGGAGGAAATGGGGGACAAATATACCCAGCCAGGAAGTATCCTCAGTGACCCTCCTCTTCCATTCAGACCCCCACCTCCAAACAGCAAGTCAGCTGTCCTGGTGCCATAATCCAGCTACCTTTCAAACACCCTGCCTATGAGTACGTGACCCATCAGATAGACATCTATATATAACATTTAACAGTATGACAACATGTTTCTTTTCTTTTCTTTGCAGTTTTAAGTTAAATTCTAGAATTTTTCATAACCCTAGTTACTACTCTTGGTAGCTATAGGTATGACAATTTTTAAAAATTCAATGAATGAAATTTCTAAGTTTTTGTTCCTTTTGTTAGGAATGTTGTGTCTTATCTAATAAATCTTTTTCTGAGAGCATAACACTATTCTCTCATATTTTATTTTAAACTATATAAAGTTAGCTTCTCACATCTAAGTCTTTACCTTCTTTAAAATATTTTTTGTGTGGGTATAGAGTGGTGCAAGGATTTGAATTTTTCCTTGTTAATAGTCAAATTGTTTCAGCTCTATTTCTAGCCTGATCCCCTTTTCCAGCCTGTTAGTCCCTTCCTAGAATAGTTCTTTTATCTCCTTTCAATTTATTGTCTCTCCTATACTAAAAGGTAGAAAAATTTAAAAGGCAAATAGTATTAAGGATACAAGTTTCAGATCAGCCAATCTGGAACATACACTGGTTTTAGCTCATATACATTTGGAATATTGGGAAGTAATCATTAAAGGATGGCAGTAATGAAATAAAACTTTAGTGGATCAATTTTCAAAACATGTATAACATGCAGCTATTGGCAAGCCCTCACAGCCATTGGAAGTCTGGTCCAGTAGACGGGATTACACAGCAAACCGCCAAGCTCTGCCTCGATACAGTGCATCCGCCTCCAGAGGCTCAGGCAAGTCTTCAGTGCTGCTCTTGTGCAGACTGCTGGGCTCTGCCCTGGGGGGGCCGCTCCTGGGGGCCAGGTGATGGCCAGGCCCCGCCCTGGGAGGTCCCTTCTCCCTCAGTCTGCCAAGCTCCTTGCCAAAGCCCCTTGTGTCCCCTCATCGGCCACTAGTGTCTCCCTGCAGGCCGCCTATGACCTTTTGGAGACTGTCCTCACCCAGCTAGAGGAGCCGGTCTGCACCCTAGTTCCACGTCTTCGCCTCCTCCCACCACTTGATCTCCAGTGTTGCCATTCCCCACCCCTTGTGGCTGGGCATTGGGTGCACTTACAATGCTGGGCACAAGTGGCGTGAGGTCTCTCCCACCTGTGCTCACTGTGGTAGTCCAGAGTGTATACTAAGTTTAGTTATTAGTTCAAGGAGAGAATTGGATTTTCTTGGGCCTGCTGTGTAGAGTATGTTGCTGTCTCTCAGGCTCCAGGACTGCTGCTTTTTATGTAGTTTGATGCTATGGGTTCGTATAAGGTTCATATATGTAATCAGTGTGAAGTTCCTCTTGGTGCTCATATTAGTAGTTTGGGGTGAGTCCTGAAGCCCGTAGACTCAGCCTGTTGTTGTCAGGAATACATGGTGAATGCTCGGGCCACCGAGGCTCATGCTGCTCAGAGAGGGAGTTCAGGGTAAGAAGCCCAGCAACTCAGCTCACGCTTCCTGCTTGTTGTTGGAGTGAGAAGGACGTAGGGCCATGTGTCCCACCTCCGTCTGCAGCTCTCTCTTATTGTTGTGTTCCAGATCCCATTTATTTTTTTTATTTTTTGGCTGGATCCCTGGGAATTACTGTGGCCCTGGGATCGCTTCCACTGCTCTCTGCTACTCTCTGCTGGTATCTGCTCACACCTTGGAGAGGTCTGAGGCCATATCCTGGGGCAGGCGTAGAGTTGGATGTGGTGGGCTGCTCACTGGTTGCCTTGACTCTGCCCTGCCTCAGGGCACTGATTAGAAAGGTTTCTGCAGAGTGGGGATTTTCTTCAGCAGCTGTTGTATCCTCCCATCCTCACACTGGCTTTGACCACACCTTCCGACTGCTGCTGCTTCCTTTCTGGGCTGCGCTTTCTCCTCTCTGGTTATGGACCAGCTCTCAGGACTCTGTTCTCCCCTGGCTGAGACACGAGGTTTCCACGAGCAGGGGCCTCTGAGGCTGAAGCCGTGAGTGCCGGAATGAGCGAGCGGGCTGAGGGTGTGTACGGAGCAGTGGCTCCTTCCTTTTCCGCCTCCTCTTCCTCTAACTGCGCCATGGCGGCCCTCTGAGCTTTTTCCCCAGGAGAAGCCTTGTTTGCTCTTTCTGAGGGCTTCAATTCCCATTTCAGATCTTTCCTGGGTCCATGGCACCAGGGCACCCATTTCTCTCCTTCTTGTCTTTCTCATGTTGTTATATTCCAGTATCTGGGTGGCAATCTTCTGGGAGGATCTTTCTCTGCTGCTTACCCATTCACCATTTTACTGGAAGTCTCCATATGACTCTTTAAAACAAGACTCTAAAAAAGAAAAAGACTCTGAAGAGGTTTGGCATACAAAACCAAGTAATTTCAAATTGTTTAAAATTAGTAAACAAACAAAGACTGTATTTATCTTTAAAGTTTTTAACTCAGGAATTCTCTCATTTATGAGATGTCATAATAGATTTATCTTTCAAAAGATACCAGCATTCTTCATTTCATGTCAGGAAGTTTTTGTCTCTTAATAATGTACAAATTACTGTCCACTCCATCTATTTCTGGTCAGTGGACACCCTCTCGTCTTTCAGCATCTCAGAGAAGTGATAAAAGCCGAGATTGCTTTTTTATCATTCAGATTATTTTCCCATTCTCCCTAGCTATTAAAGCCCATCTAAAGCCAATTGAACTCTCCCCAACTGAACTCATTTTCCAGTCAGCATAAGACATTGGAGCACAAAAACATTAAGGAAAGCACTATGAAACTATAAACTCTCCCTGCAAAATAGAGCTGAAAATAGAAGTACATGTGACGCAGCAATCTCACTCCTTGGTATATAATCAAAGAAAAAATTAGTCTCTCAAAAGATATCTGCTTTGCCCTGTTCATGTCAGCACTATCTGTAGCACAAAATATACAACAACCTTAATGTCTGTCAAAAGATGAATAACAGCATTATGGCAGATATAATTAATGTATACTTGATGGGATACTGCTCAGTCTTTAAAAAAGAAGGAAATGTTATTAAAGATGACATGGATGAATCTCGATGGCATTATGCTAAATGAGATAAGACAGACATAGGAAGATAAATACAGAGTCATCTTATATATATGTAATCTGAACCCATCAAAGTCTGAGAAGCAGAGAGGAAAATGGCAGCTTTCAAGGGGTCATGGAGAAACAGTGTAAAAAATGGCCAAAAGGTACAAGATCTTAGTGATGATTTTACTAAGTAAATAAGCTCTGGAGATCTAATGCACTGCAATGCAACCAGTTAGCAATATTTTATTGTATACTTTACATTTGCTAAGAGCAGAGAGCCAAGTTTTCTCACTGCCCATGTTAACTCTGGGAAGTATTAGGTGGGTTAAGTAGCTTCATGGTGGAAGTTATTTCACATTTCTACAAATATCAAAACATTACAGGGTGCACTTTAACATACCCAATTCCTGATTGTCAACAACACCTCAGTGAGGTTTGGGGAGGAGCAGACATAGTGTTTCTGTTTTGTTGTTTGTTTTGCTTTCCTTTTTACTCCTTAAGCTGCCTTCTCATTTCTGTTGGTCAAACGGAGCGGCTGGATCGTTTTGAAGACATGATTTCGCACTTGCATGGGCTACAGTATTTTGGCATCCTTCCTTTCTAGGTTCAGCTCAGCTTCTCTAAGTGATAAGCTTCTGCAGACGCAAGATGAACTTGCAGCTTTTTCAGGGGTATATTCAATTTAGGACACTGATTGTGTTTCCTGCATCTGGGGCAGGAGATTTGAGAAACAGATAAGGGGAAATCAGGGATCCAAATAGCTTGTGGCATTTCCCTGGGCCATATGCTGCCTGTGGAATCTTATCCTGACTCTGTGCTGAGATGGGTTTTGTTACTGTGTACCTCTGCACATATCCACAGTCCTATGATGGTGGCTCCTTAGACCCAGGGGCTGCAGCATGTAGTTTTAATTCTGAAGCCATGTAAATTTTTGATCTTGGCAGGTGACTATGGCTTATGATAGCTTTGTCCGCTGAGGAGTGGTTGCTTAGACAATCGGGATTTCAGAAAAGAGACATTCAGGGAATAGAGCCTTGGTATGGTTTTAGTTTTAAATAACTAGTGGGCATAGGTTGGCAGTACCAAGTTAGCTGTAATGGAATCCACTCATTGAGCAGTGTCAAGGAAGGGCTGTGAGGAAGAAAACGTCAACTTTACTTGACTATACAGTAGCCTTAAATTCAGACCCCACCATAGACTCTCACATCAAATACAGATGATGGATTGCATTAGAGTAAGTCATCACCATGGCAACTTTGTAAGGCCTGAGCACAAATAGCTGAGATCTTGCACACAGCCCCTCTGGTATAAGACAAGATGGTGGGTGCTAATGATATGGAGTATCAGGAACAGCAGACTCAGAAGGGAATGGAAATTAAGTAATAGTTAACAAAATGGATGGAAAAGAATGGATGGAATAAGAATTGGTGACTGGAGAGCCTCTTTTGTAAATTTCTAAACCTTGTAAGACAGCAATAATATTTCTCTTAGAGAGGGTGGCAGTGAGCCCATGTGGGTTTTCACTTGGGAGACAGTAAAAACAGCCTGCCAAAGTTTGCCTCCTCTTCCAAGTGTTCTCCCAGTGAAATCTAAATTCACCAATCATATGTTCTGGGCAGCTGACGTAAGAGGATGGGCCTACTGGAAAAACTAAAACTGAGATTTTTCTCCTGATTGCTTCCTTGAGGAAGATCACCGGGAGAGGTTTTGGCCCTAGTCCTTACCTACATCGAGCGCAAGACAGTACTGTGATTCCTGTCATCAGAACTTCCGGTGAATATGATTTTCAGAATGTAATTTTTCTTTGGGTAATTTTTTTGCATTGGAGGCTTATTTTCTAAATTTTATGAATGTGAGGTGATGAGTATGATCTTACGGATCATCATGCAAATCTGGGCTCTCTACAAGCAGGCCTCCTAAGGGTTTTAGAACTCAGCTAACACTACAACTTCTAGACCCCTAGCGGAATATCATTCATTCCAGTGAGAGGTTTCCCAGGCTCTACTTACTCAATAAATGACGAACTTAACAAGAACCAGTCTGGCACAGGTGGGGCAGAATGAAATACTGGGAGAGAGAAGTTCTCAATTTCAATTTTCTTAAATTTTTGCTGTTTTGAAGTAAAAAATAATTTTATATGAGGGATTTTTCCCCCCTTACTATGTACTTCTTGTACCTCTTGAAAAATTATTTCACACTTTGGCTTTGGTTTCTTTGAATGTGAAAACTGGGAGAGATTCAGATTCGGATTCAAGGCGCATCCACGCTGCTGTCACTATCTTACTATAGTACAGGAAGTCGCCACCTTCGTCCTGGGTTACCTGGGACTATCTTGGCTTTTGATGGGAAGGTCTGGCATTTTAGAAACTGTCTGTCCTTGGCTGACCAAGATGGTTGGCTGCCCTTGTAATAGTGCATGTTGAAAAATGTGGCTGAGCAAGGAATAGAAGAGAGGGTGATGTTTAGCTTTGAAAATGTATTGGATTCAAGGTAAACTTAATGCGTGTACTTCTCTCATCCATTCTAGAGCTTCCTCTGGGAAAAAATGAAGACCTTCCCTCAGGTACTACTGGAAGATATTCAGAAAACATCAGTGCTAAAAATGGGTAAGGATAGTTCTGCAGGGTGAGTCTAGAAATGCTGTGCTAACATATTATTTTCTTTCACAAAAGAGGAACTGTGTTAGCAAAGTACTCTTCCTTTCTGCCTGCTCCCAAAGAGTTTGGAAGGAAACAGTGCTGTCAGAGTTGGGGGTATTGAAGGGCTGTTTTTGCTGGTGAGGTTCCTAAGGCTAAGAAAGGATGCGGAGCTGATATTAGCAACATAAGCAAGCATCTTTATTGTTTGGCTCATGTATATTGGCTGTTATTAAGCGTTACAGTCTTGTGTACTGACATAACCCAGGTAGCACATGCGTGGTTGTCTACGCTAAGTCATGCTTATATAAGTTCCTGTTGGGTGCGTGCGCTACCAGGGGGCTTGTGTTCTTATGGGTCCTCAAATGCCCCAGGCTTTGTCGTAGTTAGTATCTTCCCCCCAGGTTCGCATATGCAATGCTGGTCATTCCTTCATTTCCGGTGAAGAATACTCGCTAGATTAAAGAAAATGTTGGGTGCTACTCAAAATGCTGTGTTGATGCCAGATCACTATTTCCTATGCCTGGTTTAAAAAAAAAAAAACAAAACAGATTTTCAGGTGCCATTCACAAACCAACTAAATCAGAGTATTTGGAGTTTGGGGATTTGATTTTAAGTAGTTTGAAGGTGATTCTTTAGCAGATTAGAGCCTAAGAACCTGCTCTAGCTTGTGGAAAAACCCTTGCAAGCACCTGAGGAACTTGAAGTTGTCCCAATTTGGAATAAATCTGATTTTCTGATTTAGCATTGAGAAGCTTACTTCTTCTGATCTTTTCTTTTTTCCTGTTTTTTTGAGACCGGGTCTCACTATTCAGTTCAGGCTGCCCTTGAGCTTACTTTGTAGCCTAGGCTGGTTTCAAACTTGTAAGGATCCACCTGCCTCAGTGCTAAGATTACAGGCATGTGCCACCACACCCAGCTCTTCTGATCTTTTAAAAATTTGCCCTTTTTATGGAATGTAGTTAAGTTACCTTGAAACTGATCTTTTCAGTTATTATTTTTGTGATATTTTACATGGAGGCAGAACAGTGCTGAAAGGTGATTATTTCAGGTGCGACTTCTCTGAGTACAGTACCTAAAACCACATAAATTTCCACTCTGGTTAGTAGGAATAAGAACTACTTCCAACCCTGTGTGAGCGCTGGGTACCGTTCCTTCTAATCCTGGGGGGTTTTTCCAGGGAGTTAAGTAGTGTTGTCACACATACAAATGGCTAAGGAGGACACTTGGTGGAACTCTACGCTTTTCTCTGTGAAGCTTTTTCCTTTCTGATATTCTGTCCTGAAAACTCTAATTGTCTTGATCTTCTGCATATCCTCTTCCACCTTCTCAAGCCTGAGATAAGACTGGGCTCAGTCTGGGCTTCTGGTCCCTGTATGAGAAGTTTCCACATACTAAAAACTCTTTGGAGAGTAAGCTAGAAAAGGCACGGGATTACTGAATTTTTGCCCAGCTTAGGGTTCACTTACTTTTGGTTCCTGATGTCCAGTGACATGAAAACCATTATTTCATGTATTTTGCTTTATTAAAGCTTGTGTGAGGTAGGAAGTTAAATTTAGTCTCCTATCTTGCCCTGCAGTGAAAGAACTCTTATGATGCTTTTATAGTTATAATGACAATGTCTTATTTTATACAAATTTTCACTTGTATTTTATTTTCCCATATTAAATTTAGGATCATTTCATTATATCATTTAGCCAATTAGGCCATGAAGCATATTGATGCATTTCCTGCTAGTAAATCTTCTTTGTTTTCTAGTAGTAACTCATAAATATATATATATATATATATATATATATATGCACACACAAATTAACTCAGAATTTTATAATCCATATATATAAGATAACTTTATGAAATATATGATATGCTATGTGCAAATATATGATAATTTTTATTCTGTAAGATTTTTTGTGTATTAACTGTTTGTACCAGTGTTTGTTACTAAAGTTATAGTAGCTTCATATATTAATATAGGGCACTTTTTTCTCCTCATAGTCCATTTTAGTTCTATTAGGTGAGGGATTTTTTCATCTGTTGTTAGAATTTGCTAATTAGAACTCGTGACCTGGCTTAGCATTCTTTTTTAGGGAATGTGTAAATACTCGATTACTTTTATTTCCATTTAAATTTCCTTAATTATTACTGAGTTTAATTTCTGTGTTTCTTCTTTTGATTTGATTTTAAAAATATTTTCATACATATTCATTTTACCGGGACTTAAATACTTATTGATGTTTAGTTATGTACAATATCCTTACATTTTTAAAAATATCTCTCTGACATTCATTATTCCACTGTGTTTTACACTTTCCTTTTTGATGCCTCTCTTGAGGCTTATCTTATTAGTAGTTTAAAGGACCAAAGCCATCGTTCTGCTGCCTCCAGCTTCACCCCTCAGTGTTCTTGCTCCGCACGACCTTTCTCCCTTCTTTCCTTCTTTCTTGAGTTTAGGGTGGAGGACCTCTGTTTCTGAGGTCACTGGACACGGGTGAGTTTGAACTCCACAAGTGTCCTTTGCTTATCTGTCTGTCTTTGCCAGGTTCCTCCCCACAAAGCGGGGCCTGAACAAATTGCGTATTCACTAAAACATTAGGATATTGAGTCTCGGGGGACGGAAGTAAGAATTAAAGGGAATTAGGTAGAGGAGGAAGAGCCAGTATGAATTTTCAAGGAAGCCTGAATATTTGATCTTGTAGAATGTATACATATATTTTTCTCAGAACATTCCATACCAGAATGAAAGGAAAGAACACACATTTCCCACTATTCAAAAATGTGTCCCCTGTGAGTTTTGGACATTTCTTTGAATTACTTCAAAGGTTAGTTGCTGACTTTTGAATATCTGTGTATTAAGGAGTCCATAATGGGTGTGATGTGGCAGGTTATCCATGTGTGAGGTTGGTCAGTCTCAGGTCACTGGGCTCTATAGTAGTAACTGGGCTGGAGGAAAGTGACCCAAGTCCCCAAGCATGGACGACTAGGAAGATCTGAAGTGGCACTGAGGGCCTGAGTGAAACTCTTTCTCTTTCTTTTGCTCATTTATTTGTCCATTTGTTTTTATCCTTGGGAAGTCATACTCTCCCACTTTCCTTATATTTGACATATTTTGTTGAGTGCCTATATGATAACAGAATTGTGCTTGTGCATGTGAGTATGGATTCTTAGTTTACACACATGACAGCTTTATTTTTTACTGTTTTGAATTTCTTCTTCTCTTTTCCCATTCATAGTTACTTATTTGTTGCTTAACATAAATCTGTTTTTAAAATAAATTGAGTTTAATATTTTTCCATTAATTGGGACATTCACTGAAGTATTTGATTATTATATAGTTGACATTTTTTGATAGCAGATCATAGATGTTAGCTAATTTAAACAGAAAGGGATTAGGATAAAATATAGTTGGATTTTAAATATTCAGGAATAGATCAGCAATGGGAATATTCAAACACATCGCGACAAAGTCGCGGAAGCACATAATTGCTGCCTGCCATACAGCACTCACGTACTTTGTGCACCACGTGCCCTGATATTTTAGTTTTGCTAGAGCTTCTAGACCTCTACTCCCATAATCAGACTTTCTGCACTCCTATGTCCAAGTCTCAGGTGAGTGTTTCTTTGAAAAACGCCAGGTCCCATACAGGAGACTAGTTCTGTCAGGTGTGGTGATGCACACCTGTAATCCCAGCACTCAGGAGGCCAAGGTAGGAGGATCATTGCAAGTTTGAGGCCAGCCTGGGCTACAAAGTGAGTTCAAGGTCAGCACTGCACAGTGAGATCCTGTCTCAAAAAGACCAAAAAAAAAAAAAAAACCCAAACAAAAACCAGAATACTTGCTGTAATAAAAGTATAAAAGATGCAGCACTGAGTCTTCTGACCTTAACTGTCCAAGAATTAATAAAAAAACCTTAAGTAGGCACTAAATGGGCCAATCCATAGTATCCACTATGAATTCAAGAGTAAGCAAGTTGTTTTCTATCCCTATTTTGTTAAAAATCTTTTTTAAAATTCATAAATTCCTAGAGATGGTGATGAAATGCTCTTTTAGACACCATAGGCTTAACATGTATTCTACGACTTTGTTGTTTACTGAGGTTTCCTCCCAAAAGAGTGAGAAAGGTCCACAGAAGAAGACAGCGGACCACAGTTGCACAACTATCTCCACAATGAGCCTTACTGAACATACATTTTAGACCCCCCAAAGATGAAAGTAATTTACAATATACTTTATATATATATATATATATATATATACTGTCATGAGATAGTTAACAAAAATGAAATAGTTAAGAATTTTCATCTGGGTGTGGTGGCACACACAAACAACAACACAAAACCAAATATATTCACTTTAAAAAAGAGTTTTGAACTATTCTGTCATAACAATTTGATTGCCCTCCACTCTGATGAATTATATTGCGAAGATTTCTAACGTGGACCTCTCCTTACACTCTCAGGACAAGGTTTACTGCTCCCACCAGCAGCACTGCAGTGTGAATGTTTGCTGCACTCTCTAAGAGAATTGCATATTTTTACTGAAAGTTAGAATAAGAAGTCTAATTTAATAGGGTAATAATTTAATAATTATTGTCATTTTTATTTTAAAGACTAGAAAAAAACAGTTTCAAAACAGGCTAATATGAGAGTAGCAGTAATTAATATATTGCATCTTGTTATCTTCATAGTAGTTACTCAGAGTACAAGATATATGCATGAAATACCCAACCAATATGAGCTCAAATATTTCTTTTCAATGGATAAGAGAAACTAGCTGTATAACTATCTTAACTATCTTGTGTATGTATATTTTTCTTTTCCTTTTCTTTTCTCCTTTCCCCCATTACAATTTCTCTTTTCTTTTGAATCGTGTCTTCCCAATTCACAATATTTATTGTGTATTTTGGATCTCATTTATTCGTTTCATTTCTCACACTGGTGAGACTGTTGACAAGACTAAGGATTTTTCCAAATTTTAACACAACAGTGTCATTTATTCTTTAGGAAAAATTTTATTAAATTCTAACATTCATAGAAGTACTGGGACAAAAACAGTTATAGTGCATCTATAGAACTCTGTACCTAACAACAATAATACACATGAAAGAATCCAAGTTACATACAACATTTTCTGGTATCAGTAGTGTGTTGGGCCATAAAAGAAGTTTAAAAAATGTAAGTGATTAAAATTACACAAACTATATCCTCTACCACAATAGAACAAAATTGAAAATCATCCCCAGAAGGATAGTTAGGAAATTCAAAAAGCTTTAAACGGCACATAGTTAAATAATTGGAACCAACAGAGAAATCATAATGGAAACCATTCAGCTAAAGCAATATTTAAAGGAAATTGTTAGGTATAGGAAGGTATATTTAAAAAAGAATAAAAAACTCAAATCAGTAACTGTTCCTTGAAAGTTAAGAAACAAAAAAAGGAAAAAACAAAGGAAGTGACAATAAAGATTAAAAGTGAATTAAATACAAAATAGAAAATAGAGAAAGCCAAAGATCATTAAAGTTGGTTTTTGCAAACCATCAGCAAAACTGATACACCTTTGCTAGACTGACCAGGAGAAAGTGGAGAATATTCAAATTACTTCACTCAGGAATAAAAAAACTAGAGGACATTACCACGGATCTTATGGGAACATAATACACTATAAGAAAATAATATGAACAATCACATGTTAAAGTATAGATAATCCAGATAAAACAGACAAATTTTTACAGAAACTACTAAACCTGGCTGTAGAAGATATAGGGAGTCTGCATAGATATAAATAAGAGATGGAATTTATTGTTTAAAATTTTTTTCGAAGAATAAAACAGACTTGACTTCCTGCAAATTCTACTGTATAAGAATTCGCACCAATCCGTGACAAACACTTCCAAACATTAAATAGAAGGGAATACTTCTCAACTCATTCTACAAAGCCAAGTAATATTGTGGTACAACTGACAGGAAAGAAAGCACTGACCAGAATTACTTATAGATATAGACATAGTAATCATTCCCAAGATACTATCAAACTGACTCCAACAAAATATCAAAATAAGTACACACCATGAGTAGGGGCATTTATTCCAGAAATGCAAAATTGGATCAATACATGAGAAGTCATCAGCATATGAGAAGCTATCAGTGTAATGTACAATTATCTGTAGATCCACAAATTCCACAAGATCCACATCTAATCTCAATAGATGATGAAACACTGTTTGACATACTCCAATACTTTTCATGTTAAAAATACTCAACAAATTAGGAAAAATAGGAAAGTTCCTCAAACCAATAAAGGATGTTTTTTAAAAAATCCAGAGATAGCACCATACTTAGTGGCAAAAAAATAAATGCTGTCCTCCTGAGACCAACAGTATAATCACAGTGCCTGCTCTCATCACCTGTACTCACAGGAGAAGTTCAGCAAGAAAGAGAAGACAAAATGCATTCATATTGGAAGGGAAGAAAAAAGGTAAATGTATTTTCATCTGTAAATGGCATTATCTTATACATAGACAATGCTAAAGAAGTTATGTGAGATCTGTGAAATCTAACAAGCAACTTCAACAAAACTTCAGCATACTGAGTCAACCTAAAAACTGTTTCTATACACAAGCAATGAGCAATACGAAAATAAAATTAAATAAAATTGTCTTTTTTTTACTATTATCCAAAAGGATAAATGCTTTGAGAAAATGTAGCAAAAGAAATCCAGGAATTATACACTGAAAAACACAAAGTAATGTTGAAGGAATTAGAGAATGCCTCGCTAAATGGAAAGGCATCCTGTGTTCATCGACTGCAAAGCCAGCTAATAGCTTGAAACAAATAATCTCCAGCTGAGACAATAGTATAGTAATCTCTGCTTTAATTTTCTGGTCAACTTCATCTATATCTAGCTTTCTTTTATGCAGAAATTGACAAACTGTCCCTAAACTTTTTATCTGAATGCAAGGAATCTAGACTAGCTAAAACATTTCCGAAGAGGCAGCACAAATTTGAAGGAATCCCGCTTCCTGATTTAAAAATGACTGAAAAACTAAATAAATCAAGAATGCATGGTACTAGGGTGCCAGACATGTATCAAGAGTTGATAAATCAGAATTGAGAAGAAAGAAAACTTTACATCTAAGCTTAGCTGATTTTTGACAAGAGACAAGATTATCCAGTGGAGAAATAATTCTCTGTTCAATAACTAATGCTGGGAAAAGCTAAATATCTACATATGAGAGAATTAAATTCAGCTTCTATTTTATACTGCACATAAAAAGATAAGCTCAAACCAAGAGATAGAGGGAAGCAGAATGGAGAAAAGGAGAAGAGGTAGCAAAGAAACTACAGTGGGTTCTGTTCATGCAGCAACTTGTGATGCTGAACGTGTCGTTATATACTGCAAACATGTATCAAGAAAAATGTAAAAATTGTAATAAAGGCTCTAAATATAATGAGATAAGAGGATAAAACTTTCAGAAGACAGAAGGCATGTAAACTTCATGAGGCTGGGATTAGCAATGCCTCCTTAATTATGATGCCCAAATCACAGGCCAAAAAGAGAAGGGTGGAGATGAAGCTAAATGTGTTGGAGCTTCAAATACCGCAATGAAGAAAGAGTAGTGGATTGATAACTGGTGGTCAACTTATAGCCCCCGCTGATGAGTGAGTGTGGCGCTGGGTGTGGGAGGCCCACCTGGGGACCGCTGCCAGCAGCAGCAGAGGAAGAACTGGAAAAGGACGATTTAAGGCTGTTGGGAGTAGAGAAAGTCTGTTGGAGCTGGTGAAAGCTGCTGGTTGTTTTGGAGCAGCTCGTCATGCTGGCTTTCCTGATGAACTCGGCTGTTTTCATCCTCTGAGGAGCTCGGGAACTTGTTCGCACTGAGAATGGCTTCAGTTCATTTTGGGGGAGCTCTGGTCCTCACTTTGAGCATGGCTTCCTGGCTGTGGAGGGGAAGATAGTGCACTGCTGGTCTCCAGGAGAAGCTTGCTGCGTTGGCTTCCCTGATGAGAACTCGGCCATCTTGATCATCGCAGGAGCTTGGGACCTCGCTGTTGCTGAGGATGACTGTGGTACCTTTTGGGGGAGCTCTGGTTCTCCTGAGCATCACTTCCTGGCTCCAGTGCAGATCCCTCGGCCTGCTAGCACAGATCCCTCATGCTGCTGGCACAGACTTTCTAGATTCCACCACTGACCTTTGGGCCTTCCCAGCACAGATCTGTAAGACAGGCCTGCAGGGGATGTTGACGTGGGCTCTGGGCCTCCAGCTGGATTCATGCAAGCTCTAGGTATTCAGCTGGATTTATAGGACATTGTTGCAGGATCCAGGCCCTCAGCTGGATTTCTTGGTGTTAGTGTGTGGACAGGTTTCCTGCACTCTTCTGTATATCATTCTTTGGGTGACTCTTATAAATAATTATATAAAATATATTTACTGGGCTGGGGATATAGCTCAGTGGAATAAGCACCTGCCTAGCAAGCGCAGGGTCCTGAGTTCGATCCCCAGTACTGCAAAAAAAAAAAAGATCTTAAAATATATTTCCTGTATTATATATTGTCCCCCTTGCAAGAATAAGCCCCAAACCAACACCAAAAGTATAAAGGCGACCCATACATTTAGAGAAAATATGTGCAAATCATATAACTGGTTAAGAATTTGGGCCTTGAATGTATAGAGAATTCTTATAACTGAATAAAAATATTGAAAAACTGGCAAATAAATAAATGTTATTCTAACATTTAAATGACCAAAACACATGAAAAGATGCTGAAAATTAGATGCTAATGAAATACAAATCAGAGAAACTATGAGACCACACTTTATACCTACTAGGATGGCTAAAATAAAAAAATGATGGACAATAACAAGTGTTGGTAAAACTGTACAACTGTTATGAAATTAGAATCCTCATGCACTGCTATTGGGAATTCAAAGTAGGACAGCCACTTTGGAAAATAATTTGATAATTTCTCAAAAAGTTCAACATAGAGGATACACCACCCAGAAATGTGCTACAAATGTCCATAGTAACCTTATTAATAACAGCACAAAGTGGAAACAAATGTTCATCAACTAATGATGTATAAAGAAAAGGTAGTATATCTATACAATGGAATGTTATTCATCTACTAAAAGAAGAAAAGCACAGATACATATATACTCCAACATGGTGAACTTTTAAACTATTATTCTAAGTGAAACAGTTATACACAAAATCTTACACATTTCATGATTCAGTCTACCTTGTTCAGAATAGGAAAATCCATAAGGATTTAAAGTAGATGAATGTTTTCTGGGACTTGGGGAGAGGAAGTAAATGAAAATAGAAAAACTAGTTTCCTGTTGTGGCTATAACAAGTCATCATAAATTTCATGGCTTAAAACAACACACATTATGTCATAATTCTGGAAATCAGAAGTCTGAAATGAGTTTCACTGGGTAAAAATAAAAACTGTCAGCAAGGTGGCCTGCCTTTCTGAAGTCTTTAGAAGAAAATCCACTTCCTTGGCTTTTCCACCTCCAGAAATTGCATTCCTTGGTTTATGGCCCCCTTTCCATCATTAAATCATCAATGATAGTTTAAGTGTTGTTCACATTTCAAAACCCTGACACTAACTCTTCAGGCTTCTTTCATATTCAAGGGTCCTCGTGATGAACCTCGGCTCACGCAAAGAGATCAGCACTGCCTCCACAATTTAAGGTCGCTGATTAACAGTCTTATTTGATCAATTCTTTTAATTACCATTTGCCAGGTGAAGTAACATATTCAAAAAGTCCAGCAATTAGGATATGGACATCTTTGAGAGGTTTTTATTCTGCCTGTCACAGACAGTGACCTCTAATGTATATAGGGTTTCTCTTTGGAATGTTAAATCTTCTCCAGAGTTTAGGCAGTAGTGCTCAATGTACGACTTTATGAAAATACCAACAAGCACTACATTCTGCACTGTATGGACATTTTGTGGCATAAGAGTTATAGCACATTGGCTGTACAGAAAATAAGAGCGGGCCACTGAAGATGTCCTCCTTAATAATGTCCTTTGTTAAGGACAGTATCCCCAATGTGTTGAAATTGCCATGCATGATTATTCAAATTTGTATAATTATTTAGAGTTTCAGGAGACACAATTAACAGAGATTATAAACAGTCTATACTGACCTGTGAAAATGGGTAGCCCTGATATGGAGAGACTAACAGGGTTTAAGATATCCCTACTATATAATCAATTGAATTGTAGTTTATAAAAGTGCATGGTGCTAGATAAAAATCTACTGGAAGAGAAAGTATGTAGAAATCTTGAAGACATAGGTTCAGGTAAACAGCTCATAAACAAAAACTAAACTGCATGGGAAATATTGCAAAGAATCAACAACTGGGATCTCATTTTATTAAAAAGTTTTTGCACATCAAAAGAAATCACCAACAGAGTGAAAAGAAAACCCACAAAGTAGGAAAAATATTAGCCAACTATTCCTCAGACAAAGGACTTCTATCTAGAACATATTTTAAAAAATCCAATCTCCAACATTCAAAGACCCAACCCAAAAATGGGCATCTAAGATGAATACAACACACTTCTCAGATGAAGAAATACAAATGGAAAATAAACATTCAACATCACTGGTCATCTGAGAATGCAAATTAGAACAACTCTGAGATTCCACCTTACCCTAGAAAGAAAGGCTATCATCAAAAAATCAACAAATAACAAATGCTGGAGGGGATGTGGGGAAAAAGGAACCCTTCTCCACTGTTGGATGGAATGTAGACTGGTACAATCACTGTGGAAATCAATGTAGAGATTCTCCAAAAGATTGATTGGAAGTCCCATTCAACCCAGATATTCCCCTTCTGGATATCTCCCCAGAAGAAATAAAAACATCGTACCACAGTGATTTATGGGCATGTACATTTATAGCAGCACAATTTGTAATATCTAAATCTTGGAAACAACTCAAATGCCCATCAACCAAGGAATGGATAAAGAAAATGAGGTAGTTTTATACAACGGAGTATTGTTCAGCTGTAATGAAAGACAAACTTGAGGCTCTTATAGGTAAATGGATGCAACTAGAGACCATACTCATAAGTGAAATAAATCTGACTCACATGTGTAAATATTGTATTATCTCAGTGTAAGAAATTGAAAGATGGTAAATGAATGTCTGTTTGTTAATATGCTTTCCTTCTTTTATTTTTAAAAATAAATTAAAAAAAGAAACTGAAAGAGTAAATAAGATTCCAAAGGTACAGTATGTATTGTGAAAGGGAAAGAGGCTGCTCAAAAGGAAATAGAAACTGGGATAGGGGAAAGGAGAAAAGAAGGAAGGGATATATATATATATATATATATATATATATATACACATACATATTCAAATTTGTATAATTATAATAGTGATGTAATTGTACTACTAATTTTTATTAATTCATTGAATATTGAAAGGAACAGGTGATGTTTACATTGTTTGATCAATCGTACATGCCTATATCTGGTAATCTAAGCAACTACTTTGAAGATAACGATATGCAATATAATAACCATTGTTAGTTTCCTATCATCTTGTTTTGAAATTCTATATTGTTTTTATTTTTTCTTTAAAATAAAAAAGAAATAAAAATAAGAATAAGAAAAATTTTTAAAAAGGTATCAGGGTATGAACTAGAGTTGTCTAGGCTGTCTAGGACACAGGGAAATTAATTCCATACAGAGACCACAAGAAGAGCA
The DNA here is from genome assembly GCA_004027595.1 of Dinomys branickii. NCBI lineage: Eukaryota > Metazoa > Chordata > Mammalia > Rodentia > Dinomyidae > Dinomys > Dinomys branickii. Next base: position 49,878 of record PVLD010007672.1, on the reverse strand, counting down.
AACACATACCGGTAGACTTAAAATTGTTATGTGCCTTAGAAAATCTAAATATTTAATGTAAAAAGCTGAGTTTTTAAAAAGGAAATGTTCCCACCATTTCTGATTGGTTGTTCCCCAAGTCCTCGACATTTAAAGTGGTGGAGAAATTAATGACACTGTTTTCAGCTCTTCTATTTTCTAGGTGAACATGGCTCAGATATTGACTGAGACACTTGCTACGTCTCAGTCTGATTCAGCCTTATTTTTTATCCTTTACACTGATGCTGGCCTTTCACCTTTTGTATTATCATTTCTTTCAAGAAATTTAAGCAAAAATGTTTTTTCTTAACAAAGCCAGAAGCTGTAATAGATAATGTGTATTTTCTAAATTAATGGATAGATGGTTGAATGCCCTTCACTATTTTTCTCAATTATGTTGAAAAAGTGAAAAGATATAATTAATATATGGTGATCACTAACAATGTTGGGAAAATAACTATCATTTTAAATTGGAAAAATCCCACAGGTTACTAAAGATATACTTTCCTGAAAATGATAGCATTAAATCAATTGGCAACCTCTTTGGTTTTTTTCCCTTCCGAGTACTAACCAGGCCCGACCCTGCTTAGCTTCTGAGATCGGATGAGATCGGGTGCATTCAGGGTGGTACAGCCGTAGACTGGTTCTCTTTCTTTCCTTTCTCTCCCTTTCTCTTATTCCTTCCTTCCTTCCTTCCTTCCTTCCTTCCTTCCTTCCTTCCTCCCTCCCTCCCTCCCTCCCTCCCTCTCTCTCTCTTTCTTTCTTTCTGACAGGGCCTCACTAAGTAGCACAGACTGGCCTTGAACTCAGGGCACCCTTCCTTCCTCGGCCTCCCAAGCACCGGGATTACAGGCACATGCCCCACACCTGGGGGCATCTCTGTGCCCAGAAGCTGACATCCTGTTTGGACTTTTCATTTCCAACTTATTAGTGAGTGTTGTCTAATCATGTTATGACACAATTTTGGTGTAATCATCAATTCTACTACATTGAAACAGGGAGTAAATCTATTGTACTGGGAGAAATAAAACCTAATGAATTAATATATTAATAATGTAAATTGCTTTAATGTGTGGTATTTTTTTAGCAGTACTGGGGGTTGAACTCAGGACCTTGCACTTGCCAGGCAAGTGCTTATTCCACTGAGATATAGCCCCAGCCCTGCTTTAATGTTTTTAAGGTACATCTTTGAATGTGCTTTTGATTATTTTATCTCTGTCATCTGCGTGGTTGGAGTCCATAGCCCTGATTCTCTGAAGTAGTGAATCCTTCATTTCATGATGGCTGCTAAAATCCTGTTCAATTCACTCACACATCTGTGCATCCTTGATTTCATTAACTGGGTTGATTTGCTGCTTTGCTGTAAATAAGAGTGAAAGTAATCTTGCACAAATCCCAGTCAGGATTTTCACCAATCTTTGAACTGGATCTACCTTAAATGTTTATTTACCTATACTTTATTTACTTCTTAAAACAAGTACATGACAGAAACATGTGGTCAAACTCAACACAAAGCTCAATGGATTAGTCTAAGTGAGTTGTTATTGCTGTGGATCTGGTTACACAGCTAGTAATCAAGAAAACCACATCCTGAATGCAGATCTGTCTCAAACTGGAGTTCTTTCAGTAATTCCAGACTACCTTTTAAACACTGTGGAGAATGAAATTATTTTAAAATAGATCATTTTGTAAGTGAAATTAATGTTACTGCTTATACTTTATCACTGGAACTTTATGTTGTCACTCATATAGGCACAATTTTTTTAAGCAGCAATGGACATCAACCCATGGCCTTATGTGTGCAAGGCAAGAACTCTATCACTGAGCTATATTCCCAGTCTTGTTAAGCACTGTTTTTAACAAGTCTACATTGTTCAATTGTGTCAAGTAGCCAAAAAGTCATTGTTATTTTAGGGAAACAAAATATTTGAGCTTTGTCTGATTTTCTACTTTTTTTGTTTTTTTGAGACAGAATCATCTTTCCCTTTTTGTTGAAGCCCATCATCAAAATAACAGATAATGGGAATAAACACAATTAAAACATATTCTATAATTATTTGGAGAAGGAAAATCAGAATTTTATGCTGAGGAAACGACACTTGTCTCTTTTTTTAAACTGGATATTTCTTCCTTGCGTAGAGCACTTATTTGTTATGAAAACAAGTTACTTTCTACTGTAAAGATACCTGGCCATTTTAAAAGCAAAATGCCAGTTTAATATCCCCTAGCTTAGAAAGCTAAAGTTCAGCTTCCTTCTTTGGGACTAGTTTTATTAGCTCATTGTTATATGCAATCAGGATCCACTTGAAATGCTATCTACTCTTTAGCATACATTTTTAAACTAGCTAGCATTAAATGTAAAATCTGAGATCTATGTAATTTTATTTTAGGAGTTGTGTCAAGAAGGTCCTTGTCTTGTATCCTGAGTGTCTGTGAATGCCATCCAATTTGGAAGGCACACCTAAAACCAAGAAACAATCAAATGAATGACTTTTTTCCTCACTCGCTGTGACTAAGAGGGAGTGTTTTCATCTTCACAATAAGAGGAAATCTCATTGCTTTGGAAAAGATTTCCAGTGTTATCTCTATTCCCACTGCTTAAGGAGAAATTACAACAGCAAACTTTGTTAAAAATAAGGACGATTTGATGTTATGAAGAATTGTCTTTTTTGCAGACTTCTGGGTCAGTGTGAAGGAGGATTTATTTTAAATAGCAACATGATCAGAAAAGCTTGAAAAGTTCTCAGCAATGTGCTCATGGAATGTTTATAAAGATGGCTTCGGGTCTTATCTGTATGCTCTGCTGTGACTAACTGCTTTCACTAGTCCCTGAATTTACTGACATGGTTATCTTTTTCTTTTGTGAAACACAAAACAATCTGTGTACTTTTGCCTTTCTCCAGAATGGAAAGAAAAAAGTTCAGATGCTGTATGTTTTATGAGCAGGATGTGTTCTTATAATGAACTGAATTAATAAGTGGAAGAAACTGTGGCACAAGGGAAGCAATTTCTCAATTGGATGAGTTTTATGTGAAAGTGATAATACCTAACAGTTTCTTCTAAATGATGTCCTCTTTTTTTCCCAAAATCGATCCTAAAGAGGAAGCAATTATTGACACAGTCATAAATAAACACAAGTATTTTTGCTTGATTTGGCCACAGTGAAATAAAAGAAACCCTATTTGTTAGGACAGGGGAAGAATTTAAAATGAAGAGACAAAAATTATGTGACCAACTAGAGTAAATTCCAGAAAGTGAAATAGAATAAAAGAGAATTCAAGGTTTTATTATGTGTACTGCAGAGACATAGAGAACACAAGCAAATTCATTGGTTGGATTAAAATAGAACTTGGGTCATTTAATTGTGATATCAGTGTTATGACTGAAATATTTGCTGTGAACAAGTTATGCTAACATTGTAGCAACACAGACAATCTCCTAAATTTATACCCCTTATTAAAGAAGATGGCACAGATCAGTTTACAAGATATATTTTATTTCCTTTTGATTATTTAGAACATTTTCCTTTCCCTTTCTTGTTTCATGAATATCACAAAAAAGGAAGAAAGTTAAAAGGATGTATACCTTAACATCATAGAAGAAGTTTGGTGTGGGGGTGCGTGCCTGTAATCCCAAGAGTCTAAGAGGGTAAGGCAGGAGGTTCACAAGTTTGAGCCTAGCAATACTGACTTAGCAAGAACCCCCCTAAGATAAGCATATAGCTCAGTGTGAAGGTCAAGGGTTCAGTCCTCAGCACAACAAACAAACAAACAACAACAACTCCTCCAAAAAATACTCCAGAGGAAACAGAAATTAAACAGAATGCAGTCTCTTAAATGTATACATTACTAAATTCTATCTTCAAATTTTCCTACTAACATTTTGCTCTCACTTTATGGTTTTACAACTTCTACACTGAAATAAAGAGCCAAGAAACCACTGATAGTTTCCTTTCTACAGATATTAGAAATGTCACGCATGGGAATAACTTGATTCTTAGAATTTTGTTTTTGTTTTGTTTTCCACTGATAATGCCTCCTGAAATAATGTGTGATCCTGTTTTATTATACCTTTCTTTCTGCAGAACACAGTCTAATCATTCTTGGACGTTTCTGAAGTAGTTCTGGAAGTCCTTTTTCACGAAGGTCTTTATAAAGGTATGATAAACAATATGGTAAATGTTGCTCCCAAGTGGAATCCAATAAAAACAATTACAGTGTGTCTTTGTGAAGCTTATTCACGAGGTCTGGCGTGGTATAACTTCTGGCTCTTCCCTAAAATCAAAATGACCTTGAAAGGTTATTCAGGACATAGACGCAGCCACAGGAGTGCAACTAAAGACACTCAAGAAAGAGAACTTCCAGAACAGCTGATAGTGAAAGGAGAAGAAACTGCTCAAAAGGAAAGAACTGGGATGGAGGAAAGGAGAAGAGAAGGGGGAAAAATAGGCAAGATATCTGTATATACATAAGATAGCTAGGGTAATTGTACTCCTCATTTCTATTAGTTCATTGAAAGGAGCAGTTAGTGCTTACATTGTTTGATCAGTTTGCATGCCTGTATCTACGAACAACTATTTTGGAGGTAACACTATGCAATATTATAACTATTGTTACTTTCTATCATCTTGCTTTGAAATCCCGTATCATTTTTATTGTTGCTTTCTTTAAAACAAAAAAAGTAAAAGCAAAAAACAGACTGCCAAAAGCAATGGGATAAAGGCGTTGGAAGTGAGGGGTCCTATTTTGAGGGGAGTGGATGGAAATGTGTCTTACTGTAATACAGTTTTAAAAATTTAAACATTCAGCATTTAATTTTCTGACCAAACCTCATATTCCAAAGTGGCATTGTTGAATCATGTGACAATCCTACTTTTAATATTGTGGGAAACTTCCACATGGTGCACACTGCTGCTGCGCACTGTATTTCCCACCAATAATGTGCAGGGCTCTCAAGTTTTTCACATAGTCATTAACACTTATTTTTTAAAATACTTTTTATAGTAACAATTTTAACTGCCATAAGGTGATATCTCACTGTAGTTTTTATTTGCTTTTCCCCAATGATGTTCTGTTGAGTAACTTTTCACATCCCTTGTGGCCGCTTGCATATCTCTGTAGGGGAAATGTCTATTCAAGTTTTTTACTACACACAAAAATCAACTGAAAATAAACAAAAACTTAAACATAAGACCCCAAACAACAAAACTCCTAGAAGAAAACATAAGGGGCAAGCTTCTTGGCATAGGTCTTGATAATAATTTCTTAGGCATGAAGCTAAAATCAGGCAACATTTGGACACATTGTGCATGCTTATCTCTAGTAATCTGAAGAACTACTTTGAAGATAACAGTATGCAATAGAACAACCATTGTTGATTTCCTATCATCTTGTTTTCAAGTTCTGTATTGTTTTAAATTTTTTCTTCATTTGTTTATTGTTTAAAATAAAAAAGCAATAATAGACAAGTACTAGTGCAACGAATGAAAAAGCTTTTGTGCAACAAAAGAAATGAACAATAAAATAAAATGGCAACCTGTGCAGTGGAAGGAAATATTTGTAAGCTATGTATTTTATAGGGGGTTATTTTCCAAAATTATGTACAGAAATTTTACAACTCAATTGCGACTCAACTTTCCGATGCTTGTTATTATGCAATTAAATATAGTAAAATCACGTACCTCATCTTGGACCAGCTGTATTAGAAATATTAGTGAAAATGTTTTTCAGCGTTATTCATGTTTATATGTAAAAGAAAAATAAAAAGTAAAATATGTAAAATAATTATGCAAAGACCGTGAAGTTTTCTTTCAGAATATTCCTCTCAGGTTATTCTGTACTTTGGTTTTTCAGCTAAGAGTATTTTAAGCATTTACCATTAACTTTATAACATTGAAGATTTTTTAGTTTAAAAATATATTTTGCTGTCTGCTAAAGTAGGAAATATGAAGCACCTTTTAAGTTTTTTTACTTTCTTTGTTTTCCAGCCAATATGTTCTGCAATTGCTCATAGAGTATTTATCATAAATCAAGCACTTGTAACAGGAGGGATATTGCCATTATGCACAATTATTCTTTTTTCCTAGAGAAAATCTGTTTATGGCACCAAATATAGATAAATCACACCATAATATAGTCAGTAATCTTCATCACTTCTCAGAGGACCAGGAAATGAAGTAACTTGATGCACTTTGGGTTTTGGAATATTATTAATGTTGAAAAACAGGATTCTCATATTTGGTTGAAAAGCAATGATTCTCCAGACACTGTTATTTTTCACTTATCATAATAACATTATTCAATTTCTTTCATCCAGAAATTCTATTATATCATCGCTCAGGCCGCACACTTTGAAGTGCAAAGCAGGGATCAGCACTTTCACCTCCATCTGTAGAGGAACTGAGACCAGAAGCAGAGACTGCACATTATGCTGGTGATTTTTTTCTGTAGCAATCACAGATTCTAATATTTGAAATAAAATATTAAATATCTAATATTTGGAGTGAAAGGACTTGGCATATCATGCATCACGCCTTACAGAAATCACTTTGGAAAAAGACTTTCTTGTGAAAAGATTACTGCTTACCTGAGTGACTCTGTTCTGGGCTTTAGAAGTTTCTCATATTTTTTCAACTTGGATCCAAATATCTATCCCTAAACACACCAGAATGAGACTTTGATTCAGCACAGTATAAAGACAGGAAGAACTAATTGACCTCTATCTGGTTGTAGCTCTGCCTGAACTTTCTCTGTTTATTATTCCATGAGACCTTATTCTTAGGAACAGTGGAGATGATTTTTATGTGCCATAGGATTGAATCTGCTGCGTGCCTCCAGATACGATTAAAAAATGTGATTATATAGGGTTGTGGAAAGGAAATGGGCCTGGTAATCTCTCATGTATGCATTGTAGTCCATGATCCACAGCTAATTGTGCAAAATTTAACCTAATTTCTCTAGGACTGAATTATTTCTTGAAAATGAAGTAATTAGGCTGGCTAGTATATGAGTCTTCTCTCGTTTTAAAAGGCCAATATTATTTTTATATTATATATCATTTGAAGCATATGTAACAATTTAGGCTACTTCAGAGTCTTCAGATGTATTTCTTAAAATACAAGGCATTTCTTTATTTTTTGGGTAAAATCAGACAGGAATGTTCTGTTCTTAGAATTTGAAGATCATACCTCACACCCTTCATAGAGAATATGCAGAGCCGAAGTCCTTAAGGAGCTCATGGTGTCTTACAGGGGTTTGTGTAGATATCCATATGTTAGGTCTTTGGATGGAGATAAAAGCAATGGATCACTGTTCACAGTAGAATGAATAGGATAAAATTTTCTTGGTTTTATGCTTCCTGAGAACAATCCATTAGTATCAGAAGGTTAGTCCCAGGTTCCTCGGACAGCAGGCATTTAATGACCAAATCTCTCTACCTTTGATGATGTGAAATTAGATAGTAATGTGATAAAGAAATTATCCTATGAAAACACTACTTTTTACAGCATATTGTATACCATTTAATATGTTCGTTCCATAATTTCAAATTCTGGTTTTAAAGTAGAGTTTGCCAAAACACTTTCGGTCCCTCCTTGGGATTTTGGTGAGCTGGAGTGCTAAAGTGGTACTTCCTGTGGAGAGCAGAATTAGGTATAGGTGTGTTGGCCTAGTTGGTGAGGACATGCTGCTAATACAACCCAGTTGGTGAGATTTGGCCTTTGCCTCCAAGTTGGGCAGTAGAAGCTGCTTTTGTTCCATTGCCACAGGCTCTAGGCCCGATGCAATAGTTAACTTCCCAATGTTTTGGTCACAAGAGGATGAGGCGAGAAAGTATGACCTAATCTTAAAATCCCATCATTACCCCTGGGAAAGCAGTCAGAATTCTTATTATGGGGTCAAATCATGTATATGAACAATGCATTTGAAATTCCACAACTGGGGTGCTATAAGTTCACCATATTAAAAGTTGCTGATGGAGTCCAGAGTTGGTTAGAACATTAACAACATGTGGTTTGTATTCTAAAGACATAAGGCAGTTAGTCTGCATATTTGAACATTTTTCCCTTAGGTGTTTCCCCTATTGAATGGGAGGTTGATGTGGTGGAACAGCCTGTGCAGGCAGGGTACATGCAGAACTTCCTCATTTTGGACAATTTATAACAAAAGCATTTTTTCTAGGCACTGTTGCATGGCTCCTGTCAAATTTGAAGTCTGACAAGGGAAAGATTAAAAAAAACTGAATCACCTTATTTAATTAAGGTCAGTAACAATCTCAGTACCTTTGCTATTCAACTTTCTACATAGACACTGTGGGGAAAAAGACAAGAAAACTCATGATTTTCAGAGGTTTGTTCTATAATGAGAGAGATGAATGTGAAAGACCCTAACAAAATAGAGAACTAGGTCCTTTAGACTAGAAATACTAGGTCCTTTAGACCAGGTAGAAGGGCAAAGACAGGACTTGAAATAGATGACATCATCAGTTCTGAGGAACTAAAAGAGGACTTTCCCATGAAATTAAAACCTTTTAAAGAATGAATGAACTTAAATTTGCTCAGTTACTTTTTACATATATTCCTCCGCTAACTGAAGTAACAGATACTGCTTGAGGATTTTCAGTATGTATCAGTTATGTGGATAGGAACTGCCCTAGTGGGTCATGCAGTCACACGATGTGTACATAAATAAAGATCGATGACTGATTACCATGTTACTTAATATGGACTGATAACACCATCCAGTGGGAAATAGTAGGTTTATATATAACAGTGGAAACAGACTGAGCATAGGGCTTCAGCGAATGAAGTTTGATCTGAATTCTGTAAAAGCAAGGCGATGTGGACTAGTGATTAGCAAGTGGTGAGATGCATACATATCTCAGTTAAAGAGAAAGATTCAATTCCTAACTCCATGATACAAACTGCAGGGAATAATAATTTTATCATAGATAGTTTTCTTTGTAAAAAGAGAGAATATATTTGTTGGAAGCTCACACACACTTTGAGACCATATATATATATTTTTATTTTTTATTTTTAAAAGTATAAAAAACAAACAAACAAATAAAAAAAACCAAAAAACAAACAACAAAAAAGGAAAACATTGACAAAAAGACACAAAGTAGCACAAGAGCAGTACAATCAAAATTGAATTATAAACAAAGCGACAGGGAATTACCAATGGTTGTTTTATTACATAGTGATAACTTCAAAGTGTATGCTACTGAAATCACATATAGACATACAATCTTGATCAAACAATCAATCATGTACTCTTCCTTACCATAAAGTGACACAGGTTAACGGTGGCACCATGTTAGCCCTCCTGCATATACACACATAGATACATACTTTTCCCTTTCTTCCTTTTCTTCCTCCCCCATCCCACTTGCTCCTTACTTTTGAGCAGAATCTCTTCATACCTCCTAATTTATATTCCCACCTTCAGATTCTTACACCAGTGATACAATACATTGCCTGCACATGAACCTCTGATTTATTTCACTTATGAGTATGGTTAAACCATATTTATATTATGATACATTAAAATACTGTTATGAATTATGTTGTACTCATGAATAAAAATTGAAAACTGGATTTTCTATTAAAAAACTGTATTTCATCATATATTCCTTTCTCACACAGCACCTTTTGAAAATGCCAAATAATTGAAATTTCAATCTTCTTTCACATTGTTTTCCCAAAAGAAATCACTTACAGGACAAAGCCTCATTTAACTGTGCACACTAAGATATTGAAACTTCACACTCATATTTACTGGGTGGAAATTAAACTTTTAAAGAAGCCACTTCTTTCAATGTGGTTTATGAAAGTCAAAATATTTCATCTTTCCAAGTTTCTCTTTGTGCAATTATCTATTGCTTCAAAATACTTAAGATTTTATCCATTTTCTTTTTTAAGTTTACTGGTACATTTTAGGTATACATAATGATCACATGCATCATAGGGAATTTGTACCTGGACATGATGTAAGTCTCTTTTTTCCCATGCCTCTGTTCTCCCTTCAACCACTCTTCCCCTCCATATTTACAAAAGATTTGTTTCCTGCTTTTCCTATTTTTCTTTTCCTTTTCTTTCTATTCTCCTGCTATTATAACAGTTGCCATTCCAACTGGAGCATTTTTTGCCTGTTTCAAAATGTCTAGTGTACATTTTGGTCCGCATTTACACTCTCAGTTTCTCAAAATAGGAAATGCAATATTTACATATGTGTGTTCAATTTATTTCACTTAAAGAGTATGGTCTCAGGGTACATCCATTTAGCTACAAATGTGTCAAGTCTATCCTTCTGCATGGCTGAGCAGTGCTCCATTGTATAAAAACCACATCTTCATCCATTCACCAGCTGCTGGAAGTTTGCACTGTTTCCAAGATTTGCCTCTCACAAAGTGCGCTGGTATAAACAGAAGTGTGCATATATCACTGTAGTATACTGTCTTTAGTTCTTCGGGGGAGATACCAAGCTAGGGAATAATTGGGTCAAATGGAACCCCTGGTTTTAGTTTTTTAGAGGAATCTTCTCTGGTTTCTACAGTGATTGCACCAGTCTACACTCCCATCGACAGTGGAGAAGGATTACTTTTCCCCTACAGTTCTTTCAGCATTGATTATTGGCTGATTTCTTGATAATAGCCATTCTTTCTGGAGAGACATGGAGTCCACAAATAGGATTTGTCTTGTCAAAAAACTTGGCACAGCAAAGGAAATCAACAACAGAGTGAAGAGAAAATCCATAGAGTGGGGAAAAAATTTTGCCAGCTGTTCCTCAGGCAATGGACTAATATCTAGAGTATATTAAGAACTCGAAAAAAATCACATCCCCCAAATTTAAAGACCCAATCCCCAAATGGGCATCTGAAATGAGTAGACACTTCTTAGATGAAGAAATAGAAATGGTAAATACATACATGAAAAAATGCTCAAAATCATTGGTATTTGAGAGGCAAATTCCGTTTTTCATATTACTCATCTCAAGGTTAATAATTTTATCTCTTAACAAATACAAATTTACCTCAGTGATATGTTCTTGATTTCTGGAGCTGATATGCCATTTCTTTGGCTATTTTTAATATGGCTTTGAATCTAATCTCATAATTTTGAATAATGAAACATCTTATTTTATGTTTTATATTTTAAGTAATCATAACACCTTTTTTCCATTAAGGTTTCCCTCAGGTTTAGATATATTCCTGTCCATTTACACACATCTCCATTCAAAGACACCATGAGATTAACTTATATTATAGTATGCATACTAGTAAACACATACAGAACAATTATGCATATGTGTTACTATCTTTCTAATTCATTCATAAACCTCTGAAGGTGGAAGCTATGCTGGTAATTCTCTTGTATTCCTCCAGAGTGTCCAAGACTGGGCTCAGTGCAAAGCAGGTCTTCAATAAATTCTAGTCAATGGAATTAAATTAATATTTTAGAAAAGCTTTGTAATACTTTTGGACAGATTTCTCAGCTTTGAAGTATAAATAAAAGAAATTACTTTAAATTTAAGCATCATATTAAAAAGTCAATTAGTGCTCCTACTATGTTCAATAATTCTAAAGATAAAGTAGGCTACCTGTCATCAACTATGAAGCTGACATACTACAATATACTTGATAAAATAATAGGGTATTTTGGGTAACACACTGTCTATTTTAAATGAAATCTACTTGCATGAGTTTTAAAAATGATTTAGTTGAACTAGAAAAACATATAATGGTAAATTGCCTTACCTTTATTGAAGTTAAACTTAACATGCTTATTATGAAAACATCCCACACAAAATTATCAATATTCCACATCATTTCCTTGAGAGATATGTGCAATATTCCTCATTTCCAATATGTTCTGAGGGAAATACACACCTGAGTCCAAAAGCTTTCCAACCTGCCATTTGATCTTCTCATTCCTCATTCTAACAGGTTATTGAAAATTACTATGAGGAAAATCTAGTCGTCTCCTCTGAGGGACCCTACACGTAACTTAGCCAGCTGACATAGTGATAGCATGCTTAGTTGTCCAGTTGTCTACCCACATTTCCAGTGGATAAAAGAGTGAAGATTTGTGTGTGAAAAATGTCCCTTCACATTCACAAAGCTGTGGCCTATGGTATATAGTTTGATTTATATAACATAGTATTTGCAGGTACCAAATTCTTCTCACTAATTGAAACCACATGAAATAAAGTTTGCTAAAACCAAATAAAATTCCTTGGGTGTTGCTGTGTAGTTTCCAAATTAAATATATGCTAATCATCCTATCACATGTGTTTCTACATCCACTCTTACTCTTCTCCTACTTAGGAAAGACATTTTTGCCTTAGTAAAATTAACTCAGATTTTGAGTGGGGGGCTGTTGAACCCAACTCCATGGTGAAGAGAGCTGGGCTATTTGATGGGGGCTTCAGAATGTTTTCCATATCTATAGGAGGCAAAGCACAATCACCTATATTATCTTGAGAAGGTCAGACAATATTGTAGAGATAACTGGGAGTAAAAAGAAAGTAAATACTTTGTATTAATTTTAAATGTATTTGCTAAAACATACATTATTTAAATTGTATATAGTTTGGCCTTATGTTTGATAGATCATTTAAAGTCTTCTAAAACTCTTAAAATTGTGTAAACATCTTGATTATTTTTCCATATTTATTTTTACCTTTCTCTATTTATTTTTAATTGAAAAAAAATAAAATAGTGAATCTTTTCTCTTATAACATATAAGTAAGCATTTCCAAAGCAAAATAGTTTCTTGGGGTAGGTTATAATGTCAAGGAAATCACTTTCTGTCTACACAATGTGATCAGACAACTCCAGGTTTTCATCTTCTTAAAACCTAGAACAGCCCAGAAATTTATTACATAATGAAGCTTAATGAGAACGGTACAAGCTATTGTACATTCTATCCCGCATGGGTAATTTGTTTTGCCAGGTGTGGTGGTAGGTAAATAAATCTTTCCTTGATTGTGCCTGCAAAACAAATGATACAATGACTACTTCTCACCAGATTTATTTTATTTCAAAATGAGATGATAAATTATTGAACCAAAGCCAGAAAGCCACTCAGGCTAATCTCAATACCAGACCTGAAACAATTACATGTCTCCATTGTATAGGAGCTCATATTTGGCAGATGAATTGATTTTAATCTTTTATGTACTTTATTTGTATTATGTCCTTGATTAGAACTACCTTGACAGCAATAAATTACTTCATTAAATAAGTAGCTAATTAAATAAGTACCTAGCTACCAATCAACAGCCGAACATAGAAACCAAAGATGTTGGACAGAACTCGAATAAAGGTACAATTGAACGTCATTGCTTCCTATTTCTTGGCAAATATTACCTCTTTTATATAAACAACTGAGATTATAGTGCAGCCCTTTCAAGACTGTGGAAAATTAATGGAAGTGCTCAGTGCTCAACTTACTGGCACAGCTATCAAAGGTGACTGGTATTTGGACAGACTCTCCATCCCTAACCCAGCTTCTAGTTCCTTATTTAACTTGAAAAGTACCCTACTTTCTGCAACTTATTAAGAAATTGCAATTGCATCCACTGGGCTCAGATTACTAACATTATTTACTATGTTATTAATAATGAGGATGCATGAATCAGTTATTTTCTTCTTTCTCCCAGCAGTGCTGTTTAGTTTTGAAGCTAAATTCTCAGCTTGGTTTCTGCCTCAGGTAGGACACTCAGTCACTAATTCACTCGTTTACTCATTCACGTGGTAACTTAACTCACCTACAAATACACTGAAGTGATAGTGGGTAAAGAAGAAATGGTCGCTAGTCCTGTGACCACAAAGAGCCTCCAATTTGTGAGAAAACAATAATGATAATGTAACATAATTACAGCACTGTTACTAGACATAAGTATTTAAACTCTGGTCTTACATATAAACCTAATTTAATGGGAATTTTAGCTCTATGTCACTGAAAAAGTAATCTGGGATGCACTAAGCAAGGTGTATATGTGAGGAATTTGTTTTTGATACTGGCAAAATAATAAGAAATAGGATAATGGAAGGATTTTCTTATCATTCTCTCATAATTGAATTTTGGTCTGAAAATTATTTTGGGTATTGGAGAGAGTAGTGACCTTTAAAGGATTTCTCTGTAATAGCATGATCAGGTTTCAATTTTAGAATGATTTGAAAACCTGTTAAATGAATATTAGTTGATTAAGTCTAAGATTAAATGGTTGGTAGATTTGGTGGCTTACTGATTCCCTTGAGTCCAGCTCCAGTACTCTGGTTAGGTAGGTCTCTACAGTGGTCTCATTTCAAGGGTTGCACACTCCCAGCAGCAACTGGTTTTCTCGAAGACCACTGCTTTAAGTCGCTGAGCCTGAGTGATTCTGGGACATCAGGATCTAAGTATTTGATGGGCTTTTTATTACCTGTCCCCACAATGATGTCCTCTCCTCACTCTCTGTCCACTCTATATCACATGGCATAGCTGTTTCCTCCCTTCTCCACCAGCTGAGATAATTACAGCTTGTTAAATTCTTTTCTACACTTGCATCCAGGTCCCTGAAGAAAACCATGAAAGTTTATATTGATATTTACTTTCTATCTTTTTAGATTTTGCGTAGTATTTTATTTTAAAGAGTAAGAAGAAACAATAAAAACAATATAGAATTTCAAAACAAAATGATAGGAAATTAACAATGGTTATTATACTGCATATTGTTATCTTTAAAGTAGTTGTTCAGATTACCAGATGCAGACATGCAAAATTGATCAAACAATATAAGCACTAATGGTTCTTTTCAATGAACTAATAGAAATTAATAGTAAAATAGTACAATCACCTTAGTCATTTTGTAGGTATATTTTTCTACTTCCTTCTTTTCTCCTTTCCCCCATCCCAGTTTCTTTCAAGCAGTTTCTTTTCTTTTCACTAGTGCCTAATAATTCTACTTGATTTTTTCTAATAAACTCTTTTTAATATTTTTTTAATGTTCTGCTCAGGAAAAAGGCCTGTTTTTATTTGCTTGAATGTATCTTTATTTCATTTTTATTCTTGAAAGTTATCTTCATTGACACAATTATAAATAGTCTGTTATTTGATTTCAGTGTTTGCTCTTCCTCTGGCTTTCATTGTGTCTTCTGGGTCAACTAACTTTTTCTGTTTTGATGTTGTGAATTAAGTCAGTTTTCTGTACCTGTGACAAAACACTTGGGGAAGAACAGCTTGAAGGAAGATTTATTTAGGCTGATAATTTTAGAGATTTCAGTTCATTTTACATTTTCCAATCTTCTATGTCTTTGTGTTTCCTTCTGGTCAGTTTCTTCTGAGTTTTCCTTTAGTTTCCAAAGTATGACTTTGACTGATCCATTACATCCTTCTATTACTTTCATGGTTTTTTTCTATTACTGGTAGTTTTCAGCTCCACTGTACCTTCTTTTATATGTTCCCATGACTTGTCCAATTTCTAAATTATTTTAATTGTAGGAAACATGATTATTCTTATTCAGTGTCATAGTCTTCATGAGTCTTTTATTTACTATCATTTAATTCTACTTCCTCTTAAAGTTAACTTCTCAGGAAGTAGGTTGGTTTTGATCTGTATAAAATACATTATTAAGAATTATAGAATAAATTGGAAGTAGTTCTAGAAATGGGAAAGACTGTGGGTTTCTCAGAACTCTTACAAAGCACCCCATCAGGATACTCAGCTAAGCACGTAGGGTCCACCTGTGCCTCACTCCCACTTGCAGGGGACTGAGCAGTGTTTGTGTTTTATTCAGTCTGTAGCGATTCCAAGAATTCCTTCAGTTAAGCATCCCAACCTCTCAGGCACCTTCTGCAGAATCAGCAAGAATCATCAGGGTGAAAAAGTCTCAGTTCCTTGGCTCATCATTTGAATTCTTTTTCTCTTCTCAGATCTTGGTTCAGTTAATTTTGTAAACAAAATTCAAACATTCACAGTTAAAGAGTACAGTGAAACTCCAAGTAAAGATTCAGGTTAAACTACTTTCTCTTTCCTTTTAGTTTTCAGTTAAAGAGAGTGTTGTCTTTGTCTAGCTTTTAGAGTTCTTCTCAGAGGAAAAGTTGGTCTAATACATGTCTGCCATTACTAGAATCAGAAATCCTGACAGGTCTTTTTTCTTGTGAGTTTCCTAGGGGCACTTCCAGTCCTTAAGGCTCACACTTTCTCAGCAGCCCTGCTCTGTCTCCTGATGCTCCTCTTTGCCTTTCTAGCCTGTGAATGCTGGTAAGTGCTTGGGCTTCTTCTCATCATTCTCCTTCTCTGTCACACTTACTTTTTAAATTGTTCACTTTTGTGGCTTCAGATAATTCCTGCATACTGACTGGTTCAAGTTTGTATCCAGCTCAGTTTTCTCACTTAGCCTCCAGATTTATAAATTGACTATTCAACATCTTTACTTTGCTATCAGTAAACCTTCTTACTTAACACATCCCAAGTTGAGCTTCTCCTGCTCTCGGTCTCACCACTATTTCAGTATTTCCTTTCATAGGAAGTACCTTTTCCATTCTTCTAGTTGATAGGTTAAAGAACTTGTTACCATCCTTGACTCCTCAACTTTCTCTTTAAATCCCTTGTCCAAACCATCCAGAATTTCACTGGTATTACCTTCAAAATAAATACCAAATACTCATGCTGTTTCTCTGAACCTTTTATATAACACTCTTGATTATTGTGACAACATTTTTACTATTTCCCGTTTCTACAAAAATTGCATGTACCACCCCTCCACAATATTTCCTACCTTCAGCAAGAAGGATGATCACTTAAGTCAATAAAAGACCTAATAACTTTTATAATACTTACAGGAATTGTGTTCAGTGTTTAAAATATGTTGGTGGTTTCAAACCTCCCGTGCCCTTATCAAGTGGTGCTATTAATTGCCTTCATGTTACACATGAAGCACTGAAGCACACAGTGACCTGATAGAACTTCCCAGAGTTATACAACTGGATGTGACAGAGCTGGGATTTCAAACAGACAAACAACCTTTCTTCTTCATAATAGACCTCAGTAAATCAGCATCACCATCTGTGTTTATGGCCTCAAATGACCTGTTATATAACTCCTTTTTAAAAATCAATTTTCTGCTACTATATTCCAGGGTCATTATGCTTTAACCAGTATGGTCTCCTGGTCAGTCCTTGAATTTTCTAAGCACATTCCCACCTCTCATCTTTGGGCCTTTTCACTTACTGTTTCATATTCCTGGACAGTTCTCCTACTATCTAGATGGATTCCCCATTGATTTTTCTGTTCAAACATTACATAATGAGATCCAGCCACCCTGTTTGAAATCTCAACCCCTTCATGAATCTCAATGTTCCTTTCCAGACTGAGCTTTCTCTACAGTACCAGCCATCACCTATTTTGTGTTTTTAAGGATGATTGAGACTTAGTGTGGTTTGTTCATTACTATATCTTCTGAATCTAAAACAAGGTCTGGCATTAAGAGACCATTCAAATATTTGTTGAATGGGTGAATGCAAGGACAACCTAATTATGTAGATACTTGATGGCCCAGATACTTGGATAACATTGAACAGAACATGCAGTAACATTTTAGCACCAATTTTCTGTGATGGAGGAAGTGGCAGCAGGGGTAGGTAAAAAAAGCTGTGATGAGATAAGGTCTATCCTTGGCTTTGTCCTCGGTGAAACTATCATCATGGCTAATTGAATTTATTACCCTGGGCCTCCCTTTCCTTTTCTATAAAATTATATTTAAAGAAAAGTTTATTTAAAGATGTAACAAATTACAAACTCTGGCTGAATTGATATGGCTGCAGATCCAACTGGTAGAAAAATCAACTCCGTAAGTCTTCAAAAAATGTGATTTTTGTGAATGACCCCCCACTCCTGCCAGGGAGTACAAGGCAATGTTTGAGACAGTTTGGTCATCCCAACTTTGGGCCGTGGTGCTAGCTGTGGAGACCACGGATGCTACAGATCATCCTACGGGGCTCACTGTCCCACCAAAGAATTGCTGAACTCAACATGCCACATGCAGAGTTGGCAAGCCTTAGTGTATGACAAAGGGGGCTACTCTGATTTTCGGATGAGATTAAGGGACAAAAGCATAGCTACATAGACAAAGCTCAGAGACAAGAGCTACGAAGCCAAACCACAAAGTCCTCTTCTCCCACAGGAACAGAGATTCCTTCAGGAGAGCTGATAACAGAAATATCAACACAGCGGTGGATGGCATCATGTGTGAACTTGGAAGACAATGACCACAGATGGGCTGGGCGTTTCTCTCAGTTCACTCCCACGCTGCTTTCCCTGGGGCGTTTGGTGATTACGCACATCCTGGCTCAGTTGCTGCTAATTGCAGTAAGGAGCCCGCTCCATCACTGAGGTGAAATATCATCAAGTTTTAGAGGAAATAAATATACAAGATGCTCCGTCAAAGCAATCTCTGCTTTTTTGGCACCCAACTCCATCAAACATTGATGAGGCAAGCAGGAAACCTAACGAAAATAATACAAGGAAATCTTTTCATCAACACCCAGCCCTCGTGTCTCAGCTATCAGGTCATTGTTTTGGCTTCTCTGAGGGGAATCTGCACATGCAGCCAACATAGGAAACTCTGATTTTAAACAAGGCAAGAAGTAATTTTTAACACGTGGCCCATATCAGCTAAGTGTTGCCAACTCTACCTCAATTAAGATGTGCTGGCTTCTAAATATGTTTGCATTATAGCCCAGTAATGGCAACCTTTTAGGACTTTCAATGATAACAAACAACCAGGCAGCACTCATGCCCTAGATTTGCCACTGCTGTTACAGCCTTTCTCTCTCCTCAACAAGCAGGCGCACACATCCATTTAAGCACATTGGACTTCAGGGTTTTTTCGTGATGTAGCCATCTACTTTATTTTTCAAAGGAGTGGAGCATTTATATGAGATGAAAAATCTTTGTATTATTGACTAGGATAGCAATGGAATATAGTTGTTTTTTCTCTTAATGTGTACACATGACAATTTTATAGCATTATGCTTATCTTATTTGGTATATTCAGAGGGTTTAGATGAGAATAAATCTTTACTATGCCCTTTGAAATGTGTTGGTGAAGAAGAGAACCCTTTGACAAAGGAAAACCCTCAGGAGCGTAAATGCCACCAGGGTGTATTTATGGAGGTCAGAGGACTTGCGTGATGAGCGTGTGAAAGCAGAGATGGGACAGGGCAGGGCAGGATATCCTCTCCATCAAACATTATACATTGCTTTCCTCGTCATTAGCGTAGCGCAGTTACACAAATTGTCCAGACACAAATACTTAGAGGACCATAAACTGAACCCACCCTTCCATTTGGTTCAAAGTAAAACGTTTGCACAAGGAAGCCTGTAATGTCCTGTGCAGAGAACGTGGCAAGATAATGGAGACTGAAATGGCCCGGTGGCGCTGGGAAGAGGGTAAAGTACGCTCGCAAGGTGCAAAGGAAACATAATGGTCCAAGCCCTGGAAAAAACCACAGCTTAGCGGCAAGATTGTTTGTAATAGAATAGGGTCATTCTTTTCTAACTTCTGGGCTGCATTTCCTTCTGACTCTTGAGTGGAAAAGCAAAAGCAGGCAGAGTAAGAGCAAGCATCTTACTAGTGCTTCGGTACTTTGTAGGTTTTCAATACATAATAGTTTAAAAGTATCATATAGTAAGCACCTAATATACATCAGGTACTGTCTATGAGATACAAAACATATGAAGGAAATAAGAACAAACTTTCTAAACTCCAGGAATTTATAATGGCATTAGAGGTGACAGATACACTAATTACCATACAATTAAAATTGCTTCAAAAATTATGGCCCGTGAACCATTAATCTAGCCCAGTGCATTTTTTTTTGGTAAATAAAATTTTATCAGAACATTCCATTCATTTATCTGTGGTATTACCTATGGCTGCCTGCACCTCACACCAGCAAGGTTAAACAGTTGCAGAAGGAGTTCCTGCATGAGAGAGTCTGAAATATTTTACCTGGAAAGTTTGCTTAACCTTAGTCTGCAATGTTGTCACATACATGGAAATAAATATCTTCTACACATTATGCGTGCAATCTCGTTGTCCTTGTCCCCTGAGGCAATCATGATATTATCCATATTTTAAATAAAGTAATGTAGCTTAAAAGATTTTAAATATACTTTTATTAGCACATGTGTACAGTACAAAATGTTTGCATTTTTGTGAGGAATTGGTACATGTGCATAACACACCTTAATTCTTTTTACTTCCTATTCCTCTTTTCTCCCTTCTGAATCCCTCCACTGCTTGCCCTCTTCCCTTTTGGAAATGACCTACCTCCCTGTTTCTTACTGTTGTATATATGTCTTGTATTGCTCTTTCTTTTAAACTTTGGGTCTCTTATAAAAGAAATGATGTGATATTTAACTTTGTATATCTGATGTATTTCACTTCATATTATGGTCTCAAGGTGAATTCATTTTTCTGCAAATGACTTGAATTTATCCTTCTTAACAGCAGAGTAGTATTCTACTATATAAATGCCATAATTTCTTTATCCATTCATCTGTTGATAAACTTGTAGGCTGCTTCTAAGAATTAGCTAGTATGAATTGTCCTGCTATAAACATAAGCTGTCAGGGTAATATTACTTTCAGGAATAACTTTGGGAATATTGCATCCTTTTCAGTTTCATTAAAGAGTTTCATAAGTAGTGACATTAGATCTTCTCTAAATTTCTTGTAGAATTCAGCAATGGATCAGTCAGTCAGGACTTGGGCTTTTCTTTGTTGTTAAGTTTTTGGTTACATTTTATACTTCACTGGCCGATATTGGGTTATTTAGAATTTTTATATCTTCTCAATTCTGTTTTGACAATTCATATGTGTGTAGGAATCTATCCATTTCTTCTGTGCTTTCCATCTTATTAGAGTACAGTTTCGCAGAGCAGGTATTGATCTGGATTTCTACCAGATCTGTTATGATTTCATCTTTTTCATTCCTAATTGCATGAATTTGAGTCTTTCCTTTTTTTGATAAAGTTGGCTAAGAGTTTATCCATTTTGTTTAATATTTCAAAGAACCAGCTCTTCAATTCATTGATCCCTTGTATTATTTTCCTAGTTTCCATTGCATTAATTTCTACTCTTATCTTTATAATTTCTTTTCTTGTTTCAGCTTTGGGTTTGATTTGTTCTTTTTCTAGAAGTTTGAGGTTCAACCTTAAGTTGTTTATTTGAGATTCTTCTGTTTTTCTGATGTGAGAATTCACCGCTATAAATTTTCTTCTTAGGAGGAAGTTGTATCCCATAAATTCTGGTGTATTGTATCAGCATTATAATTTAGTTGTAGATAATATTTAATTTTTCTTTAATTTCAACTGTGACCCATTGATTATTCAGGAGAGTGGTAATTTCCAGATATATATATAGTGTTTTTGTGATTTCTTTTGCTGTTGATTACCAATTTCATTGCATTATGTTCAGAAAATGTGCATGAGATAATTTCAATTCCTTTGCATTTACTTAAGCATGTTTTATGGGCTAGTACATGGTCTATTTTGGAGAACCTTGGGCCGGTGAGGGGCCCAGCACCTGCCCGGCAAGCACACGGTCTTAAGTTTGATTCCCAGTAGAAAAACTAATTTTTCAGAACAGCCTATATGCAGTTGAGAATAATGTGTATTCTGATGTTATGAGGTGGAACACTCTGTAGACATCTACTAGGTCCATTTGTTCATAGGTTTAGTTCAAGTCTAATATTTTATTGTTGAATTTTTTTTTATTTGTAGATGACAGGATGATCTACACAGAACAACCCAAAACCTCCACCAAAAATTTTCTAGATTTAATAACCAGTTCAGTAGTGTAGCTGAATACAAAGTCAACACTTGAAAATTAACAGCATTCCTATACACTAAGGACAAGTACACTGAGAGAGAAATTAAGGAAACAATACCTTTCATATTGGCATAAAAAGAAATACTTAGGAATCATTCTAACAAGGAAAGTAAAAATATCTACACATTGAAAATTATAATACTCTGAAAAATGGATTGAAGAGGTTATCAGAAAATGAAAGAATATCCCTTGCTCATAGGTAGGAAGGACCAACATAGTGAAAATGGCTATACTTCCAAAATTGTTATACAGATTTAATGTAATTTCAATCAAAATACCATTAGCATGCCTTACCGAATTAGAAAAAATTCCTGAAATTCAGGAATTTTGGATTGGGTCTTTACATTTTGGAGCTCTAACTTTTTTTCAGTTCTTTATATGTTCTAGGTATTAGTCCTTTGTCTAAGGGACAGTTGGCTAAATGTTTCCCACAGCTTTTAATAGGATGAGATTAACTGGAACTAGAAGGGGCTTGGAATACAAAAAAAAATCCCAGCCAACAATGGCAAGGCAGGAGTCATCTGAATCCATGACTTGAAATTATACTGCAAAACTACTGTGATAAAAGAGCATTGCGCTGCCAAAAATATAGACCTGAGGATGTATGGAACCAATCAGAAGACACAGAAACAACTCCAAACACAGTCACCTTATTTTTGACACAAGAATCAAGCATGTGCACTAGAAGAAAGATAGCCATTTTAATAAATGGTGCTAGAAAAACTGACTTTCCACACGCCAAAGGCTAAACCTAGACCCATGTCTCTCACCATGCACTAAACTAAAACTGAAATGGATCAAAGATCTAAATACTAAGACAGAGACATTAATCTACTGAAAGAGAAAATAGGTAGAACTCTTGAAGATATGGGTGTGGGCAAAAGTTTCATGAAAGGTGCCCTGATCTCATAGGAAATACAAAGAATCAACAGCTAGGATCTCATCCTATTAAAAGCTGTGGGAAACTTTTAGCCAACTGTCCCTTAGACAAAGGACTAATACCTAGAACATATAAAGAATTGAAGAAAAGTTAGAGCTCCAAAATGTAAAGACCCAATCCAAAACTTGGGATATGAGATGAATTCACACTTCTCAGTGAAAGAAATACAAGACACAAATAATATATGAAATGCTCAGCATCACTGGTTGTTCAAGACATGCAAATTAAAACAATGCTGAGATTCCATCTCACTCCAGAAAGAATAGCTATTATCAAGAAAGGAACCAATAACAAATGCTGGCAGGCTGTCGGGTAAAAGAAACTAGTCTACACTACACAGTTGGTGGGAGTGTAGACTGGTACAACCACTGCAGAAGTTAGTGTGGTTGTAGCTAGGTTTAGAGGACCCATTTGACCTAGTTATTCCTCTTCTGGGTACCTTCCCAGAAGAATTAAAAATATTATACTTCAGGGATATATGCACACCCATGTTTATAGCAGCAGAGTTTGTAATAGTTTAATCTTGGAAACAACCCAAATGCCCCCATCTGAGAAATGGATACTGTAGTGGATTGAAAACTGGTGGTCAATTTATACCCACCAGCTGAAGTGAGTAAGCATGGTGTTGGCTGTGGGAGGCCCACCTGGGGGTTGGTGCCAGCAGCATAAGAGGCAGAGCTGGAGAAGGAGAGGTCAGGGAACAGAGAAAGGCTGTTGGAGCTGGTAGAAGCTGTAAGGAGCTGTTGGCTTTGTTGGAGGAGCTTTGATGAACTTGGCTGTTTTCATCCTTCGGGGAGCTCGGGACCTTGTTGTCACTGAGAATGGCTTTGGTTCACTTTGGGCGAGTTCTGGTCCTCATTCTGAGCATCAGTTCCTGGCTCTGGAGGGGAAGGAGGTGCACAGTTCAGGCTCCTGAAGAAACTTGCTGTGTTGGGTTCGCTGATGGGAACTTGGCCATCTTGATTGTCAGAGGAACTTGGGACCTCACTGTTGCTGAGGATGGCTGTGGTGCCTTGCAGGGGAGCTCTGGTTCTTCTGAGTGTAGCTTCCTGGCTCCAGTGCAGATCCCTCAGCCTGCTAGCACAGATCCTTTATCCCACTGGCGCAGACTTCCTAGATTCCACCACTGACCTTTGGGCCTTTGTAGGGCAGATCCATAAAACAGGCCTGCAGGAGATATTGTTATGGGCTCTGGGCCTCCACTTGGGTTCGTTGGAGGCATTGTTATGAGTTCTAGGTCCTCAGCTGGACTCATGCAGGATATTTCTGCGGGATCCAGGCCCTTAGCTAGATTCTTGGTCTATAATCTGTGCACAGATTTTCCACACTGTTGTATATCATTCCTTAGGTGCCTATTATAAATAATCATATAAAATATGTACCCTGTATTATATTGTGTTCCCTTGGAAAAATATCCTTCAACCCAACACAGATACAAAGGATTTTTTAATATAATCACTACTGAGCCATAAAGAAGGATAAACTTGAGACATTTGTAGATAAGTGGATGCACAATGAGACCATATATATTCTGAAGTGAAATAAATTGGACACATGTGTAAATATTGCATTATTTCTCTGGTGGGAGATACCAAAAGTGTAAGTAAGGACAAAAATGCACACAAAATATTGTAAAATAGGAAGAAAATTTTAAAATAACAGGGAACTAGGAAAGGGGATGGGTAAAGGAAGGAATAAAAAAGAAAATAAATGGTAAAAGAATGATAAAATGGAAACAAAGCTTTGTAAATCAGGAAGGGAAGGAGAGGTTGAAGGGAGGGGAGAGGACTGGGGGGAAAACATGGATAAGCATGTATTGCTGTAATTCAATCCCCTTAACTCTTCTGAGAAAATATCCCGAGGGGAAATAGTTGGATGGAATGGAATTTCTATTTTTAATTTTTTGAGGAATCTCCATACTGATTTCCATAACGTTTTCACAGTGTACTCATTTACATGTCCATTAGCAATATAGCAGGATTCCTTTTTCTTTGCACCCTCGCCATTATTGTTATTATTTGATTTTTTGATGGAAGCAATTCTTATTTATTAAAACTTTTAATGTCACACAAACAGTAAGATATCTTGGGTTTGAAAATAGGCATTCTTATCATAGAGCCTATGCTCTATGTTTATGTATTCCATGGACAAGAGCTGTAAATATTTAATAGCAATGAGCATGTCTTTCTTAATGTTCTTGTTAATGTATCCAAGAAATTATTTAATTATTATTTTGTATTACTAAATTAATAGTTTTACTTGTATTTACTTTTTCTTATTAGTAGAACTTTATCCAGTTGTAGATAAAAATTCAACGTTTTTATTCTTTTTTCTGTGATCATTTGACCTTGATTTTCAGGAATATGATCGATTGATAATAATTTGTGTTTCTAACTTTTATTTATCTATCTAGAAAATTGGAATAGATACGACAGGGAGGTGAATTAATAAATTAGAAAATTAAGCCTCAGTTTTTAGAAAAATGTGTGAAAATAAAATAATGAGTAGACGATAAAAGGTTAATTAGTTCTGAAAACAGACCCAATCTCTGTAACAACTCTTAGGGTTACCCACAGGACAGAAGTCATTCCAGAATTGAGAAAATAAATAATCAGATTAAAAATCTCACAAAGACAAAAATATAAATATTTTAAGATATAAACTTTAATTCTATACTACAGGTAACAACACTCCTCTCACAATTTCAGGGACGGGGTTGCCAAGTTGTTTCTTACCTTTGTATGTATTCACCATCATGCCATCATCTAACAATTTTCAGAGTCATCTTTGACGCATTTATTATGATTAGTTTAAAATAATGCATGGGAGACCAGAGCATGTAGAAATTAGGTAACTTCATAAAGTCGTACAAGCAATAAATGCCTAGAATTGATCTTTAAGCCGGGTACTCTGGCTCTGAAGAAATGTGCCCAACCAGCGTGTCACAGTGGCTGCGCAGCTGAGCAATGGAAAGGTTCACAATGAAACACAAATAGAGCTTTTAATTCTCTGTCATTTTGAGTACAGAGACAAAAGACAAAAGCATTGTCTTCAAATCTTACAGTGTATATATAATATCAAGGCAGACAACTAGACGGGTTTCATTTATCCAGACTGCACCTCAATAATACATTTAACATGGATCCCAGCCACAGTGGAACAAGTGGTACAGGATTTGCTGTTGTACTATTAGCAAGTAGAAAACTTTTAAAAAGTTTTCTAAAAGTAAAAAGTATAGAGCAGATAGGACGATGGATAGGGGTAAGCCCTACAGTTCCTCTTGCTTCCTGCTGACAAACATGTCCCTGCTTGCAAAACAAAACAACACACTTTAAAGGAAGGTGAACGCATTTAGGTCATCCCTACCATTTTATTAACAATGTCCACAATCCCATCAAAATTTCCACACATGCAGAGAAAAATATGTGAACAATCAAAAAATACACTGATCTGAAGAGTTACAGGGATGACAGCGCTAACGCAAGAAGAAAAGACTTTTAATTGCTGTACCTGATAAGAAGAAAAAAAACAGTCATCCCGCACCAGCAGCACCGCAGTGACAGAGCGGAACGCGGTGAGGACATGACATCAGCAAGAGGGACCTGGGGATGCTGACCGGGCGCAGGGGACGCGTGAGACGAGCCACTCTCACGAGCTTCTTGATGATGGAGCGGACAGTGAAGTGGACATGGAAGGCCGAAAACTCAGCTAACCCCAGGAGCTGACCTAGGTTTTAGGAGTCACGAAACTGGGCCTTCGGAGTCCAATTCAACAGATCAAAGGAAGGCATTTACTATCTTCCTCATCTAGGGCAACACTGGAGCAGAAGCTGTTTTGCAGCGTCCTGCGGCCAGATTCACACTTCTCAGGACCCTTCCAGAACCAGGAATGGTCCACTGCCTGCAATTTCACACTGAGGTCTCCTGGAAAGGATGCCAGCGGCCGACTCCCCTCCTTCTCTATGGCTGTCGGCCTGCCTGCGAACCCCCGAGTCTGACCCCGTTCCCGGAGAGCGCTTTGCCCTGATTTGCCGGATCTGGCCTCCCTTCCCTGCTCGTTCATAAAGATACAATACAGATGGAAACAACGTGTGGAAGTTTTTCGACCAGGAAAAGCCTCAAACAAGAAATAACTATTTCAATCTGTATGAAAACTTCTTTAATATAAAGCATACTATTCATGAAGAAGAAGTGATTACTTTTTAAATTAACTTTATTGGTACATTTTAGATATATAAAATGATCACATTAATTGTAGGGATTTTGTACCTGTACATGATATGTCTTGATTCTTCTTTCTTTCCCATTCCCCTCCCCTCCTTACAACCTCTCCTCCTGTCCTTATTTGAAAAAGCTTTGTTTCTATTTTTTCCTTCTATGTTGTTCTTTTTTTAACTTTACTGGCAGCAGAAATATTAGACTTCAAGACACAGGTTATTGCTAGGGGTAATAAGGGGCATTTCATATTGAGGGACATTTCATAAAGATCTAAGTGTCAGCAGATTAAAAAGTAACAATCCTAAATGGGTATGTGCCTCATAACGAATACATATAAAGTGATAATATATGAAGTGAAAGAAAAGAAAATCAACAATCATAACCAGAGACTTCAAGAATCCTTTTTTTATTTAATAATAGAATATATAGACATAAAATCAAGAAAAGGACAAAAGATATAAATACAAAACACAAAAGATATAAATAATGTTACAAACTTGCTATAAGTGGTATTAAATAACTCACTCAACAAGAGCAGAATGCATATTATTTTCAAATGTACATGGTAAGTTCATTGAACTCCATAAAGTTATAACATTTAAATGTCACAGAGGATGTTCTCTGACAATAATATAATTAAGTCAGAGATCAATAATAGAACTATATCTAGGGAATTTAGAAATATACAAATAAAGAATAGGGTTTCTGAGCTAATAAAATATTTTAAAATTGAGTATACACTATATAGCATTTAGTAAAGTTTTGTGGTCTGTGAATTATATCAATAATTTAAAAATTATTGATATATAAATTTATAATTTATATATTAATAATTTAAAAATTATCAATATAGTTAATTAATTATGATAGTTAATTATAATAATTGTTAAATATAATTAAAATTTTTAAAAAGGAAAAATATTCATTAAATGAGGCAAAAGGTCATTCTCCTCTGTGGTAACAAATGCACACAGTCTTCATCATTTCATCATCACCTAGAAAGAGGAGACAAACAGAGCATCTCCAGTACGGATCTGACAACTCTGTTATTCACTTGGGCTCCATTTCCTATGTAGAGACTAATAGCAGGCAATGGCACCAACACTAAGGGTAGGGCATCTTATGTAACATTTTGTGCATTATTAGAAAATCCTGCAGATATGTGTGGTACTCTTTGTAAGACTGCGTATATACTTGTACATTATATTTTGAGCTACAATTCAAAGAAAAAAAGGTTCCATCTAGTACTCTGTGCTTTAAAGTTTTGGAGGTCTTGTTCTGTCTGTCTGATATATCACATTCATGACAAACATGCTTCAGGAATGGTCCTGTTGTTCAACACTCTTTTAAATTAGATTTTGTGAGGAAATTCATTCATATAAAATTATACATAATCCTGTTTGTCTGGCACAGCAGTGTTAGAGCTTAATTTGACCTCTGTGATTCTCTTTTTTATTTTGTAAGCTGTATATTATCCCTGTGAGCCCAACGTGAGCTTCAAACCTGAAAATTACTGAATGAATTACAGTTGACAAGAGGACATCCCTCCACCATGTGTCAAGAGAGCTGATGCATGGAAACAGAGCTTTGTATCCTCTGCTTTATGAGCTTGCATTAATTTTGAGAAACCTTAGTGATATTTTCGGCGTGACCGTTCCCACTACAAAGAACAGGTACTTAGGTTGTCTATGATTCTGATGATGAAATTAAATCATCACAAATTCAGACCCACTATAAGATAAAATTTGTCTTAGTATCTATCAGCGAAAAATACCTCAGAATCACATATTTTATAACTCCAAGGGCCTTTCTCAAACATTGTCCAAAATTTAACTGATCAAGAGGAAGCCATTTATTCAACAACTGTCCTTGGCGATAAGACAAAGAAGACAGCAGTGAATGAAATAAAATGCTCTGTTCTTGTGGGTCTTTCAATTCAAACCAGAAAACTGACATAAAGGAGAACCACCACTGCACTGCTATGAGCACAGTAATCGGAAATAGACTGTTACTGAAAGATACAAGAGTAAACTTTAAATTAGGTTTGTGGAAGGGAGTGAGTAGAAAGAAAAGATGTTGCTAGAAGATATTTAATTTTGACCTTTTTCTAGTAATATATTGTGACCATCATTTGAATCCTGTTACTTAAAACCATTTTTAACAATTTTGTAGCTTAAAATAATTTTGATTACCTTGTGTTTGGACAATTTAGGATACTCTATAATGCTTTTCTTTTTTAGTGTACTGTGATTTGGTTCTACTTCCTGAGGAAGTTTTTGGCTTTGTCTATAAATAGTTGTGTGCCTATCTCAATATGAAAGCCTGTTTCCACTGTTTTATACTGAGAGTTGAGGGTATTATACAGTCTATAGCTTAATCCATTAATTTTTCATTCATGTAGACATAAGCATAATGATAATCTAAACATTACAATGGCTAGACATTTTTATTGAGCTCTTTCTGTGTGCCGAGAGCCCAGGCTTTAATTGTGCGATTGCCACACTGATCACCAGGCAGCCGCTATTACAGGGTTTTCATTCTACAAATGAGAAAACTGAGATGGCAAAACATTGAACACCTTGCTGAAGGTCACTCGGGTTGTGATTGGAGTCACTGCCTTATGAATTTGACCACTAAAGTTCGATAGCTCACATTCAAACTTTTCCCCCAGTACTGATGCAAGGAAGTCAGTGCAGATGGGCTCATCAATAAATTGAATTTACCTACATGTCTTTTCATAGCTCCTCAGCTTGTATGTTTCCATTTTAAGAAAAGTATGTTTCACTGAATGGCAAGCAAAATAATATTAAAAATAAAGGAAGCAGGGATATAGAGCACTGAGAACAATTTACAGGGCTTCCTAGAGATTATTTTTAACAACTAGTAACATAGATTAACATTCTTCAACCTCTGTCCCTTTACTACATTTGAAGGCTGAAATGAGATCAAATGTTTGATTCTTATAGGGCACCCAACACGGAGCTATGTTCATGTTACTTACCTTGAAACGCTACTTTATGTGGTAGTGAGTAAAAATGAAATGTGAGGATGAACAGTATTGTCTAAAGAATCCCTAGTACCTTCCCCCCACACATTCCTACCATATAGTTTTCACTGCCTCTGAGAACCTTTCTCAGTGGTTCTTAAGAGATGGGCAACTTTTCCGCATGTGTGTTGTCATAATTATTATTTAATGCTTATTAGATCTCCAGAGCACGCCGCCTGCTACTTAGGACATGACCTTTCTGATTCAGGAAGGGTTTATGATTCAGTGAGGAATATCGTGCAGACTTTTCTGCACTTGGTTTACTTTTCATACTTTTCTTATCCAAGATAGGCCCTCTGAGGCATCATGTGAAAGAGCTAGTTTGAGTTCTGGAGTATTTCCACTTGGTTTGCTGAGCTCACTCTACTGGCTGCATTCCAAATTGCATGGTTATGTGTGAACGGTGATTTACCCTTTAAAATAAATTGGGAAAATGGCAGAAAATTAACAAAAAAGGGTACATGCACAGGGCGTTCCTTGCAGTATTATTTGTTATAACAAAGTAAATGTAACAACTCAGATGTGAGCTGGGTGAGGCTTGTTCACTGTAGTACGGCAGATCCACACAGCACACAACGCTGTTGGAAAATGGAATAAAGAATATCTTCCTATGTTATCATGTGTAATTGCAGGATGCAGTAGGTTAAAAAAACAGCATTCAGGACACTGTTTACCATGGAATCAAGTGGCGTTATGTCTGCATACACACAGATATGTGCATGTGCATGTGTTTGCTTATATTGTCAGAAAGAAATGGCAGGGCAATACGAAAGCTAATAAAATACACTGGGAGGAAGGATGCAGGGAAGAGATGGTGTGACTTGAGCTAGAGAGTTTTTGAATATTTTTGTTTTTTATTTTGGCTTTGGAACTATACAGTGTCTTACAAAATAATAAATACCAAAGAAAAGAGTCTATGTTCCACCCAAGAATATCTAAAGCTAACTAAAATAAATGTTAGTTCACTGGAAGCAAATATGAGTAATAATATATTCACAAATGTCATACAGTGTAGATAGATGAGTCAATATGTTTTTATTGAGCAGAATTATGGAGAAGGTAGCCTTTTCTCTCTATATGATCAGATTCTACATCAGTTAAAGGGATTTTCATGTTTTCCATGAACAAGATTTAATATTGCAAAATGTCTTCTTATCTTGTAGGTAGAGAAGGAATCTACACAGCATATGAAACACAGACCAAAATATTTACAGCATGATCAAAGTGGAGGGAGGAGTGATCTTTGTTCTCATCTGCCTTCCTTCTACTGACTTCTTAAACTCTTTGCTTGAGAGAATTATAAAACCTGTCGTGTTATCAGATTGTGTCAGTTTGTAAGAAAGATGAGCCAAACAACTTTTCCTTTGTCTGATGGCCTGTAAATTCATCTGTGGTTGTCAAACACCAGGAGGTGGGGGTTCCTGTTCATGTCCAGATGTACTGATAAAATATTTCTGGCCTTGCTGATCCTGAGATTTGTAGTTATTTCTGATGGACCCAAATCTTCTTCCTCATTTTGCCTGAAAGAAGAAATAATTATCAGTAGTAATATTTTTAAAGGTTTTTAACATGTTAAATACTTAAAATCGTCCCGTGGAGTGTCAAAATTAAAATGTAAAATACTGTAAAGATTTACTACAAATATATTGAGCAAAAAGTGTGATATCACAAATGATAATTATTGATTATAACTGTTGAACAGCTGAAGAAATGCTAGAAACTTAGAAAAATTGAATTATGCTGAAGACAGTTTTGTCAAAAACAATCATGTACGTAAATTGAATTGTCTGTAGTTATAACCAATATCAATCACCTCTATGTGTAGACTTAGCTTCCTTATATGGGCCAAATCAAAGTGGGACAGGGTACTAAAAAGTTTCTTCAAAAAGTTCCAAGTTAAATTGACTCCCTACTGGATGATTTATTAGGAAAATGTGGGTTTTGACATATCTTAAGAATTTAGACTTGACTTTTTACCCCATTACAAAACAATTTCTTCTGGCACATTAATTTCTCTATAATGGATGAAATTTTGATTGTAGTTATACTTAGAAAATAGCCAGAAAAGATAAAATATTATACATATGCTCTTTTCTATAACCACAGAAACTCTTAAAATATTTTGTGTCTTGTTTAAAAAAGTAAAGGAAAAAGAATTGATGGCTTTAATGTTTGCTTTAAAAGTGAAAATAAATCATAAACATTTGGAAGCAAAAGGAATATTGACACTATTTTAAGATATAAAATGTTTCAGAAGTATCTCTACAAAAAGATTTTGAAATCTAAAATATTTAGCATCTCTCAAAACATTTATACATTTTCTTATCAGAATGTAAAAATAGATTTCTGGACAGTATCATATGTATTTTGAATTAAACTTGATTTCTCAAACACTCCACCTTTATTTTCAATATAGTAATGTGATCAAAGGAAAAATTAACAAAAATTTAAGACTATAATGAGTCTGATCCCTGATGAATAATTTTATGTATGTTGTCAATTATATCATTTTCATGTACAATAGTTCAAAAAATTTTATGTCACATTATTACTTTTTATATATAAACTATCTTCCTTTGGATATGAGGATTTGTTACACTTACTGTTTCTCATAAGTCTCCTAAACCATTTATATTCCTGGCTACTTATCTGTAAGAACCAATAACAATTTGGTAAAGCTTCTATCCTCTTATCAGCTAAATGCAATGGACAGGGGTATCAGCAGTGTGCCTTCTAAGACCACTACACACACGAAAAGAGAGAGAGAGAGAAGTCTTAACCCTTTTGCTAAGTTTTTTATTATCCTAGAACAGAAAAACCTAACATCTTATGTTACAAAAAACAAAATCAGGTAAAAAGGTTATGGTGAAAAAATATAAACAGAATGCAGATCAAAATGACTAAGAAGGAGGTTAATTGCATCCACTAAGGTGCAAAAATACAGCCGGTGCAGGGCTGACTTTGCACAGTTGTAGCAAAGGTTGTGGTGCACGCCTAGAGAAAGACTCAGTGACAGAACCGGGGCTCAGAATGGATGAATGCCACTCGGACTGGAATATGTAGCAATACACTTTTGTTGGCTTAAGAGGTTAAGACTGTGGGTTCTGAGACTACCCTGCCTGTATGGCTACTATGATCAGGGGCAAGTGAACTGTTCTCCTTGTTTGCAAATTAGGCCTAATAATCATGCCTATGCTGAAAACAGAATTGCTGTGAGGCTTTAGTGATTTAAATCATCTAAGCACTTAAAATGATATCTGGGACATAGTAAACTTTGAATAAAATGTGATATATTACCAACAAATATAGAAAAATACAGGTTCAAGGAAAGAGTGGTCATTATTATGTATGTTTCAATGAATGTTGAGGGTAGATTTTATAATATCAGTCCCGCAACAGCTGTATGTGAAGAAATGTTACTATTCCATTGAAGATTATAAATATAACTTTATAGTCATAAAGATATCAAATTTTTAAAAATATATCAGAAAGGACTTGTTAGATTTTAGGAAGTTACTCTCCTGCTATAGAGTGTTAATCCAGGATATCCCTACCAAAAACTAGTTCATGGGCTGCAGCAGGAGCTGGCAGTGCTCCCTCTCACATGTGGGGCAGTGCCTTCCTGAAGCAGGCTGAAGCATTCCTTCCAGAGTTTTCTGAGAATTTCTGCTCAACAGCTTTTTCTTGAATGCCTGGCTCTGACAGAGGAATGTCCCGGGAGCTGACTTCAGGGAATGGTGGGTAGGAGTTGTGGCTGTAAAAATAACTGCAGTGGATTGATAACTGGTAGTCAATTTATAACCCCCAGCTGAACTGAGTAAGCATGGTGCTGGGTGTGTGAGGCCCACCTGGGGACTGTTGCCAGCAGCATAAGAGGCAGAACTGGAGAAGGAAAAGTTAGGGCTGTTGGAAGTGGAGAAAGGCTGTTGGAGCTGGTGGAAGCTGTTGGGTGTTTTGGAGGAGCTCGTCGTGCTGGCTTTCCTGACGAACTTGGCTGTTCTCATCCTCCGAGGATCTCAGGACCTTCTTGGCACTGAGAATGGCTTTGGTTCACTTTGGGGGAGCTCTGGTCCTCACTTTGAGTATCACCTTCTGGCTTGGAGGGGAAGATGGTGAGCTGTTGGTCTCCAGGAGAGGCTTGCTACTTTGGCTTCCCTGATGGGAATTCAGCCATCTTGATCATTGGAAGAGCTTGGGACCTCACTGTTGCTGAGGATGGCTGTGGTACCTTTCAGGGCCCCCTGGTTCTTTGGAGCATTGCTTCCTGGCTCCAGTGCAGATCCCTCAGCTGGCTAGCACAGATCCTTCATCCTGCTGGCACAGACTTCCTAGATTCCACCACTGACCTTTGAGCCTTCGCAGAACAGATCCATGAAACAGGCCTGCATGAGACATTGTTGTGGGCTCTGGGCCTCCAGTGGGATTTGTGGGAGGCATTGTTATGAGCCTGAGGTCTTCAGCTGGACTCATGTAGGACATTATAGTGGGGTCCAGGCCCTCAGCTGGACTCTTGGTCTATGTTGTGTGGACAGATTTCCTGCACTCTTTTGTATATCATTCTTTGGGTGACTATTGTAAATAACCATATAAAGTATTTATCCTGTATTATATTGTTTCACCTTGCAAAATAATCCCCAAAACCAGCACAATAACCCAGCATTTTCACCTCTGTGTACTTTTATGCATTTCTCTCCTGTCTTCTCAAGCTCCTACACTGCAACTTTCTCATAACACACAGCACACAGCATCCTTCTCTCTGCTGCTGCACCTGTCCATCCATTATCGTTTCTTCCTGAGATCACTTTCCGAATCAATGAATTGCCTTTAAATTTTAATCTCAGCATATTTCTGACCAAATCTTGAGACTAAGGTATCCTAGTCTTCTGAGTTCTAAAAAATTATATTTTAAAGTTTTCTGAGTATTGTTTCGGAAGGAGAAAGATAAGCTGCATGGTATTGAAATTTTATCTTAGGCTATGTCATTTGATTTCCAAATATATAAAAACAGATGCATTTTAATGGGGGAGGGTTATTAGGTCTAACACCAAAAGGGAATGAAATACATATACGTGGCTGAAGTCCTGAATTGTCCATCAGCTGCTCATTCTTGTTCTGGGTGCACAAAGGTATGGAAAAGAGATGATATAAAAACTGCATTCATTATTTTAATTCTCTGAGCTGGAATCCTTGAAGGCTTGGCTCCTGTCAGCTGAGCTGTGCTGGCTTTAGCCAATCCTGCCCTTTTCTCTGTTCTCATCTATTTCCAAGAATACAGGTAAGATTTTGAATTGTTCAGTTTCCGGGGCACTAATTGAAACCATTTTCCTTAAAGGCAATGACTTTCAAAGACACATTCATTCTTCATTTCTTATCTGGGCAGACAGAGCTTTGTGTCTCATGGTTAGATGTGTCTTGAGATTCTGGTTTGAGCTTTAGAAGAGGAATAAGTATTATAGCTTCCTTGATTCAGAGGTATTTAGATCCAGCTTGCCTGGTAGAAATAAAATACTTCCCCCAGATTCAACAAAACTTACTAGAGTTCTACTTTGGCACAGAGTGGAACTAACAAGAAAGTATTAAATTTCCTAGACAGAAAAAAATTCCTGGACTACCACAAGTGTGCGTGTACACAGGCTTTTGAGGAGAA
Source organism: Dinomys branickii (assembly GCA_004027595.1). Taxonomy (NCBI): domain Eukaryota; kingdom Metazoa; phylum Chordata; class Mammalia; order Rodentia; family Dinomyidae; genus Dinomys; species Dinomys branickii. Next base: position 14,129 of record PVLD010007672.1, on the reverse strand, counting down.
AGTATGCCAAGGCAGGAATCAGGGGATTTGGATCCTCTAACAGACCGTATCGTAAGAGGGCTTGTGTGCATAATCAACTTCTCATTTGTGGAAAATGTGAGAGGCAGGATGAATTCACTTGTATAGGTGAAGCAGAGTAAGCACATCTAGAATAAACCGAGGCTTATGAACTGATTCTCCTTCCACACCCAAGCCTTGGCTACCAAGAGACCACTCTATCCACACAGGCAAAGGAAAATAAACCTAACAAAATTACACCAATGGATAATTATCTTGGATCGTATGTCTTTGATAATATAAAGAACATTTTATATTTTAAAATCAGGAGATTATCAAGTACCCGTTAGGCTGGTCCATCCCTAGCCACTTCTAGATTATACAGAGAAGGTTTCTTAAGTAATCAGTTTTGTTGTTTGTTCACTTATGGTTACTAAATACCAAGGTACACTAGGAATACCATAGTGAAAAAATTATAAAGCCAAGTGTCTGTCTTTATGGAGCTTACAATAGCCTCCTGGCATGGTAGTGACAAAATAAAGAATCCAGAGGAAAAAGCAGAAATCCCTAGTGCAGAGTATTAGTTCAAACACAACAGATAATTTTAAAGCAGAATCCAAAGCAATAAATGCAAGCTAAAATATTTAACACATTGACCTGGCACAGAGACACAAGAAAATTCTGTTAGAGGCTTCTGCTCAAGTTCTTCCTAGCTTATAACACAGAGCCAAGGAAAATTACTTCCTTTCTCCCATCTGACATGCATTCATTGCTGGGGTGGGTTCTTTCCTGTAGAGCTTTAGTGTGAAATAGCCTTAGGATAAGTCCAGGATCTGTCAAAGCAGAAAGAAGAAACAGAAATAATCTGTAACTGGTTGGCATACCTGCATTGTAGGATTAAATGATTCTGAAGCCTGTACTTCCTACAGATTGCCTTTTGTGTGAAATTATGAGCCACAGAAGCCACTGTTTGTTCAAAATATATGTTTTAATGGACTGTTATTAGAAGTAGTTGTAGTCCAGAAACCTCAGGAAACTGGAAGGCATGTGATATAGATATTTGGTCAACTGAAGTTGAGGGCAGGTAGCATCCAGACAATATCAAGATACGAGATTGTTGCTGTCCTGTCTGAGTCCTGCAGTGGTCAGCAACTGAATCAAACCTGTGGAAGTATTCATTAAAGGTAAGTTTTGAGAGACTGAATAGCCACCACCAAGGAATAGCATAAATGTCATTGGATGGATACCTCGTCTATAGATGCTAAGTTGATTAAAGGAAGAAAGCAATGAATTCCAGGAACTTCCTATAACCTCTAAGTGATTCTCTCATTTCTTTGGTTGCAGAAGTGAAATATCTGAAAACCAAATATACTATATGTTTCTGAAGGTCATAGATTTCCCTGTCAGTTGACTTTAGGAATGTAGGAAAGATCTTACAAAACCACTGGGGTAATGGTTGTTAATAATGCAGCTTCTGAATAGAACTGAACTGGAGTTATCAAGGAGTAAAAGTAACCCAGGTATCTAATCCTAAAGAACTTTCCATATTAGCTGAAGGAAGTCCTTCCACTAAGAGGCTCTTGTATCTCATTAAAGGTTCAGAATCTCACAATGGGAGGGTATTTCATTCCCAGGGAAACAGTTAACTCCATCACATTATATTGTATTCATGTCTATAACTAAATTAGATTCTGGAAATATGACTGGGGGGAAGAGAAATTACAAAGTCAATACTTGAAGGATAAGACTTATACACAAAACAACTGGTAGAACTTTCTAATCTGCATCAATAATCTAGATGATAAGAGTATATATAAGCACATATTTCCCATAAGACCAATCGTTTGGTGTTTATTGATCCAAGGTTGGGTCGACTTTATAGACACAACTACCACAAAGAACACAACTTGAGCATAAATGGTTCCACCAACAGAGAGAGACACACATTGGCTCCTTGAACATGTAAGATTGCCTGATGGTATTGTCTATGTCTTAGGGTCATTGTAAGATGAGATAAGTTGATTTGTGTATTTGGAAAGTGCTGAAAACAGCACCTACCTTGTAGTAAAGTCCACATATATTTTGGCCTTATAACTGTTAGGAGTGGCTAAGCAGAACCTTTGAACACTAAGAACAGACACCAGGCAAAACAAAAAAATTTTGCAACAATGCTGAAGGGTTAAAAGACGTGGATGTGGAAACTCCCAATCTCACAGGCAGTTCTCCTTTTTGGCTATCAAAAAAAAAGGTAAGTGGATCATGGAGAATGAAAATAGATTATCAAAAGTTTAACTGAACAGGAAATCAATATTATAATTTTGTAGAGGATGTAGTCTCTTCATTGTGCAACTCCATATAGACCTTGATCATCCATGGAGTTGACGAATGTGTTTTGTCTACTGTCAGAGTTGAAAATAGCAGAGGTTCACATGATCAAGACAGCGGTTTATATGCACTGTCTCACTGCAGGGCTGTGTCCCAGGCCGTTCTTTGGGGACGAGTGACTCCCCAGTGAACGTTCAGGAGATCACCCTGGGCACCGTGCTAGTCACGTCTATTACATAGCATGTGTCTATCATCTTAATAAAGGAGATGCGCACCACAGCCTAGAACATAAATGTCCTCCAAGTGCAGGGTCTGGCCACTCCCATGAGGTTTAAAAATGTCTCTGAAGTATTTCCCTCCCAGCATGTAAAAATAAATAAGTAATTAAACTAATAGATAAGTGTCTTGTTGGTTGTGAAAGAAACAGAAATCATGTATCTGTGAGCTGCACTGACCCACTGCCCTAAACATTTCCAATTTGACCCAAAGAAAATAAACTGGACAGCTGGTATAGACTGCAAGGGAAACAACTCTTACTGTGGGCCCTCGGGGCTGAGTGTATCCACGGATGTTGAATTGATTCTGTGCTGAGAGAGGACGTGAAGATTTTACAGGGAGCTCATATCGTCCTCCATAAATAGCCGCTGACCTACAGGTTGGCTCTGGCAAACTGTGAGTGCCTGACTGAAATATCTTATGACCATAACATAGCAGTTGTGTAACATCAACCGAATATTGTCTGACTTGTTATGTTGTATATTTTGGTACCCGCCGTGGTTGAGTTTTTCATTTAATAAGTATGTGAACAAGAATAAGTTTTCTTCCCATGTTTTGGTTTCCACAGTAACCAAAAGTTAGTGACAATGATTACCTAACAATGGTCTGAGGAGACGAATGCATGAACACATGTAGAGTACTTGCAGCAGTAAATGGTGGATTATAAGAGGCTGCTGGGATCCTTGCTCTCCTTTGGGGAATAGCACCTGTACCATGGAGAGGCCAGGGATGCAGGGACAGGAAATATAAAATCCCCCAGTAGGTCATTAAGGATAATGATGATTCACTCCTACTTCTGCTGCATCCAGCCTGAGACGTTCTTCATATTGCGGACCCACTTTCCAGCATTGCCACACCAAAGCCAAACTTCCAACACATGCACCTGGGAGGTCAAACTATGCAACATGCCAGTTTTCAAGGTAGTCATAATTATGCACTTGGAAACTTTGAAAAAGACTGTGGGTGGAATCACAGATCTGCAGGTCTCACTGGAAGTTAAATTTTATTAAGGATTCTATTTATTACCCAGACCCCCAAAGCTCTTACCCTACTGGAGGGGTCATGATAGTGCAGGAGGTTGTAAGTGTTGGAGATGGGCTGGCTTTTACTGTGAATCTAAAATAGATATTTTTAAAAGTTTACTTTAAAAAAGTCCTAGGGAATCAAAATATTAAGAACCAGCTATTCACATGTCCTCATCTCATGTGGTTTCCAAACTAGGGAACTAAGCTTGTTAACAGACTTGTTTTACCTGAGCCTCAAGTCTTTAAAGATTAGTTCATATAGTTCTATTTTTTTTTTTAGTTCATATAGTTCTAAATCCTTAATTTTACCCAGAATATGTTCTGCTCTCCAAAGAGAGGAAAAGAGGCTTTCAAAGTGGACTGTGAGTTTCAATTACTATTAAATATCAGCAGCTTTTCATTAGCAAGGACATTGGTATCACTTAATAACAGCAAATGGCTTCACCTATTTTTCTGTAGACCATTTCCAGGAGTTTTTAGACTCACAAGTCAGGGCATCTCCTCCCAGAGTCTCCCACATCGCTACCAATGAGTGTTCAGCAATTGGGCATCCTCCTTCTACTAAGGACTAGTCATGGTGTGCGCACCACAAGGGTTAATGTTCTTATTCCCAGGTGAAAGGGCAGTGATCTAATCCTGAAACTTCACCTTTACTGTGCGGTGTTTTGGCCACACTTGGTGTCAGTGAAGTTCTCTGGGAATCACACCTTTGGCTGGGGAGAGGACTGAAAATGAGATATTCTGAGAGAGGCAAAGGAAGGAAGCAGGACATTGCAGGAGGAGTTGTCAGGCCATGCTACAAATCAAGCAAAATTTTTCAGTTCAGGGGAGAGGTCCAGGACAAGCTATACCTGTTAAAGAATTCTCAGTTGGGCAGAAATGAAGTCCTTGGGTATCAGCCTTACTCAGTCATCACCTGGAATCATTTGGAAAGAGGGTGCCTTTGGCTCAAAAGTTAGCTGATTGCTTTTGAGCCAAGGTCACTGCCTCACATTGGGTCCTTTATAGAGAAGGATTTAAGACACTGAGATCCACTGTGCCCTACAATATCCCTCTCATAATGTAAATACTTAACTATGGTGATGAGGTAGATCTGCAGTTTCTAATGATGAGGAGGGGCCCTTCTTCCCCAGGAGGAAACTTCTTACTTGTATATTTTCATACCTTGCCTTTCGAGAAACTTGATACCACTCCAAAGAATGTCCAAACTCCACAGCTGCCGTTCCTTTTACTTTAAAGGACGGTCCAATATTATACCTTGTGTTTCAGGAGTGATTCATATGGTCATCTTTAAAATGCATCTCTTGGGTAGATAGGCTTTTGCGAACATATAAAGTAAAAACAACATTTTTAGTAACACAAATATTTTTCCTCTTTTTTCTTTTTTTGAAAAGTGACTAAAATCATAGACTTAAAAATTCTTTTTAGTGTCTTGGTTCTTCCCTCTGACGCTTTAGTATTCTCATTGACCTTTCAGCCTGAATGCAAAAATAGAAGACTTTATCATAGCTTTAGCCTGTAGGGCTATTTTTAGGTATACAGCGTCATGACCTAAACTTAATAAAAATCAAGCACAAAGAGATGAAAGTGGGAAATGTCTTTGCAGAAATTCCTTTAGGGCTATATCCTGCCTCCGTCCCACATGAAGAATTCCCACAGAAATCAATAGGAGATTAAAATAAATATCAATGGCAGGATACAGTCCAACTTATGAATGTAAAGCCCTTAAACACGACAAGTTAATTGTTTTTCAGAGGATTGGACTGGGAAAGCATTTTCAAGAGGGAAAATCAACATTTTGGCTGTAGATAAATTAGCGCCCAACATTTTGTACAATAGGGCCTTATCTATGCAAGTTATGTCCACCTTTTGTTTTAAGACATTTGTCTAAGAGAGGAGAATGTTCCAGAGCAAGCATCATGATTTTCCATTCGTAGCTCCCTGTGCCTATTGTAACAAACTCATTTCTGACATGTACTCCTCACTTTCTAAAGTTATTAGAAATAAAACATAATGATACCATCACTGAAAAATTCAAAGATTGAATAATATGTGACTTTGATTCTCATTTCCCACACAATGTTACAATTCATAGAAATGTATATGTTCTGGTCATGATCCCTAAATTCTCATCTAGAACACTGGAACAGGGGTTTGTATAAAAGTCCAACTTTGCATTTACTACTAAACTTTGCTACTATGCTGCACAACAAATCCGTGGCCTTGGGCACTTTAGCTCCCCTGAGTCACTTTGTTTATTATTGAAGAGAACAGAAATCCCTTCCTGTGAATGGGGTTGCAATTCAAGTCAGAACAGCATACATCATTAATGCGTAGTTTTATAACACAGCTAGAAGTCAGCATGGCAGAATCATGGGCAATGACTCATCACCCGAGGGGAGATAAGGCCAGCTGTCCTGGGAGTTTTGTCCCCTTTCTTACTGTTACAGGATGTTTGCCACAACCTCAGGTATGGCTTCTTCACGCCTGCTACTGTATGTTAAGACAAGTGTCATAGATGCTTGCTCCTTTCACTAAAAGTCATTCTGGACACTGCCTCATATCTGTCAGCTGCTGCCTGCTGCCTAGAACTGTGCACCATGAATACGCCAAGACACAAAGGAGACAAGGACATAAAGTGACACACCTTTTTGTGGAGGAAAATCAGATTATGTACGTCCTCATATAATTTAACTTAATTAAAGGTAATTATCAAACTTGCAATAATATTTTGGATTAAACTAGCCATAGACTAGAAGCCCGCAAAACTCTGTGAGGGCCATGAGAATGCTGGTTCTGTTTATCGCTACACCTCTCTTAGGACACTAACTGTGTGCGTCACTAGATGAGACACATCTATACCTTTAACCATTCACCATTACTTTATCATGGAAACATTAAAAATCCTTTCTTCAAGCTTTTTGAGAGACACAGTCCACAATTACTACTGACAGTTACATCCTCCTGTGTTCAGAACATGCCAGAGCAAGTGTAACTCAGTAACATGGATCAGCTTTCTCAATCCCATCCTTATCTCTGCCCTCCCAAGCCTCTAGTAAACACTGTCCTATTCTCAATTTCTAGATCAACTCTTTAAAATTGCACATATGAGTAAGACGTGCTGCTTGTCTTTCTGTGTCTGGCTTATTCACCTATCATAATGATCTTCAGTTCTAACTATAGAGTTGCAAATGATAAGGTCTTATCCTATTCATGGCTAAGTAGTATTCCATTTACATACATATAGCATTTCCTTCAGGTAATATTCTATTGCATGTGCATATGATGTTTCTGTTCACTAGCTGGTGGACATTTAGGTTGTTTCCATTACTTGGTTAGTGTGAATGCTGCTGCAGTACATGTGGGATTCAAGCTATAAGCAATGTTTAAACTAAAGGGCCAGTATTCCCAGCTGTTTAAGAAAATATTTCTCTAAACATTAGACATAGCCTTATTTTTTGCAAAGACAGTTTTTATAAATGATTAACTTTACTTTTTATTTTGTGAAAACATTAATAACAAATCAAAGAGAACACCAATAGTTTATATACTGTATATAATTATCTTCAAAGTATCCACTCAGTGTGCAAGACATAGACCAAAACTATTCTCATAAAGAAGAAATAAACAGATAATAATGCAAACTTTTATTTTCAATGATCTAAGGAAACTAGTAGCATAAATGAAATAAACTAGCATATCTATTAGAATACTTGAAACAATGGAATAGGTAGATAATTTGGGTATTGGAACTTCTTCCTTCATTTCAAGTCTCTTCCAATTTTTGCTCTTTATTTGCATATATATCTAGATATATAGGTATGTGTCTGACCTAGGTGAAACCATGTGATATTTAAGCTTGTGTGTCTGACATTATGCTCTCAATTTTCATCTATTTGCCTATAAATGCCTCAAGCTTATCTTTCTTTATGGCAGTGTAGTATCCATTGTGTATCAGTATCACATTTTCCTTATCAGTTCATCTACTGATGAACATATATACCATTTCCAAGACTTAGCCATTATAAATTGTGCTTCTATAAACATAAGTACACACATAGCCCAGTAATATGATGGTTTTAACTCTTTTGGAAAGATACGAAGTAGGGGGATATCTAGGTCAAACTGAATTTATATTTTTAATTTTTTGAGAATCTCCACATTGATTTCCAGAATAGCTGTACAAGTTCATATTTCAATCAACCATGTAGAAGAGCTCCTTTTTCCCCACATTCTTACCAGCACTTATTGTTACTAGATTTTTTTTTTTTGATGAGTAACTTAGTGTCTGGAAACATGTAATTCTCTCTGTGTGAAAATATTTTATTCATTTTGCTAAGGATATATAAATCTGTTCTACATTATAGTGAATAAAATAGTTTAAGAAAATGATTAAAATTATAGAATTCAGGTGCTATAATTTGTATGAATTTTCTCTAGTATTTCATGTGGAAATCCATGGCTTAGTTTGCCCTCTTTAAAGGGACAGTGTTTGTTGGGAGCTGCTGGAGCTGGAAATGGCTCGTGTGTGAGGGCAGGACAGGGCCAGAGTACCTCAAACAGTCAAGCTACCTCAGTCTTCAGAAAAGCATCTTGGCTGGACAATATGGTTGTTACTCAGTAGGCAGCCTTGCCTCTCATGATACTCACTTGGCAAGAATGTAAATAAACATTCCTCCTGTTGATGTTAGGTCCCTCTGCCCATCAGGTGAGAGGTTGCCTCCACCTGACCCTGCTCACGTCTCTTGGTTTTATTTTCCTCATACACACTGCCGTTCCTCCCTGGGGTACAACAAGAGACTAAGGAGGTCCCCTACAAGTGTTCATTTAGTGAAGTTATCAGTTTGTTATAGCCCAGGTAACAGTGACTTTTTAAATAAAAACCAAGAACACAAATAAGCTATTTCATGAAAACAGTCTCTTTGAGTATTATTTATTTTGATTTGAATATTACTGAACTGAAAGAGCATTGGCCCCACTAAGGTACAATCCTGGGGAACTGCATAAAAGGGATTCATCCTGGGGTCTGTGTTGTCTGAATATTCAGGGCCCAGAGCAAAGGGAGATGGAGACCCGAGGCAGGGAGATGAGAGTGGAAACTGTAATATCAGATAGCACACACAGGAATCTAAGCAAAGTTCTTAAAGAGCATCTGTGGGTCAGTTTGGAAATTTGAACCCACAAGAATCCCTGTGGGCACTATACAGAGAGTAAGACCTTTTTTCTAGCTTGGTATTAGTAGATTTAAGTGGTGGGAAGGAGATGGATGAATTTTAGGCATTATAAATTATTAAAGTTTCATTTTCAAAATCAGATCTCTCAGTGGTGGACAGTCCAGTCCGTGGAGTAATTTAACCAGAAAAGAATATCCAAAAATGTCCCTTAAGAACTGATATGGAAAACTTTTCCTCAGGCAACAAAATCAGAATTTATTAAATTGTACTATGGACATTATACAAGCAAATCTAATATTTAAAGTATTAAAAGATTTTTTATAGCAATATCCACAAGGACATTTATTCCTTGACCTCATTTTGTTCCCCGATCCAAAATCCACACACTTGCCTAAAGTAAGATACTCACTAATTGTAAGTTAAACACAAAAAGTTGTCCATAAGAGAAAAAATATCTTATGAAAATTATAGCTTCAGGAAATTTATAGTGTAGAAATCCTCTGTGTAAAAAAATGGTGTGATTTTTTTCACCTAATAAGTTATTATACAATAAATCAAAATAAACACTATGATATAACAATCCCATAAATTGGGTGCCCACTCATGTCAGACTTACGCTTGACTTTGCGTACATTATTCCATTTACCTACACATTAAATCTCCAAAGCAGTTACTACTTCTCATTGTATAAATAAAGATAAACATGAAGAATCTTTTCCATGAGGTTAAATAATTTGTCAGACTTGGGATTAATAGCCATATCTCTGTCTCCAGAACTGAATTTGGGCCATAAAGTAGATAGTGTTCTTTTTTTTTTTTTTCTTTTCTTTTTTGAGACAGGGTCTTGTTAAGCAGTTCAGGCTGGGCTTGAGCTCACTTTGCACCCCATGCTGGTCTTGAACTCCTAAAGATCCTCCTGCCTCAGCCTCCAGAGTGCTAGGATTACAAATGCTCATCACCACACCCAGCCATGATACTGTTCTTAATTATATCTTTTCCATGGTATTTGATGTTATCTAAATAATAAAAATATATATTTGAAGGGGTGCCCTATTAACATTTGAATAATTTATTAAAATGATCATAATAAAAACGTACAATTAAAAGGAAATCTAGCAGCATTACTTTTGTCAGTTCAAAGTAAACCTTTTTAGTTACTTGAATTTTGATAGAAGCATGACTTCCCTGAGGAGACATAACACCTTCCATTTTTAAGTTTTAAGCAAATTGAGAAATAAGATCGCTAGTAAGGTATGTGGGAAATAAAAATATTGCCTCTTTTTCTTAACTGATAAAAACTAAGATGTAATGGCTAAATGAGCTTAGCAATGGACCACCAAGTCGGTGGAGTACTTGGCCAGCAGAGGCACCCTGTGGGACAGCCTGGGGCTGGGGCGGGAGTGAAAGCGCACACCAGGAGCGGAGCACTCTCCGAAGGAAAATTGGTACCTAGTTCTTTCCTTTGAAAATTGTTCATCAGTTAAACCACCGAATTTCCAGACAGAAGAGAAAAGGGGGAGGAGAAAGGGTAGGTTTTATGGTGACAATTCTGCCCTCACAGGAAGAAAATTCTAGCATTCCCCTCTAACCTTCTCTTCTGCCTCCTGGTCTTAGCTGCTGTGTGTGTGTGGTCAGGTCTCCCTGGAGGAGGTCAGGGTCTAGAACAGGCTGGCCATCAATTTACAAGGTGATTCTTTACGCTTGTCTCAAGGAGGAATTACTGCTCCTTTATTACCACTAATGGGAAAGATATGCTTTGTCTGGAGAAGGCTCTGAAATGAGTTCTCTCGTCAAATAATGAAATCTAGCCCAGAGATACTCTGTTCAAGGTTGACACTGTACTCAGTTCTCTTATCTTCAAAAATATCCAACCTTGCTCCTCAGTGTAACATGTCATGAGTTCTGCAAAGAGATTTAATGATATTATTAAGAAATGTAATACAATATATAATATATAATATATAATAATTCAAGATATAGATGATATAGTAGTAGATGGCAGAAAACATTTAAGTCCTCTCTTCGCTTGCTTTCAAATTGACAGTGAGAAATCAAAGGCTAAACTAAGTTTTATGGGAATTAATATTTAAAATTTAATATTTTGATGAGTTAGAAGTAATAAAAATCCTTTTTCTTTGTTATACTCTATGTGTTTTAGAAGTTTTCACAATATCTGGATTCATGAGAATAGGTGTTGTACCTTGAACATGACACATATTATTTAAACACAAAGTATCTGCTACAACTCCACTATTAGAATTCAGAGTTAATAGAACATAGAGGATTATGACTGCACTTCTGGGACATATACCAATTCTAAAAAGAAAGAAATCTTCACAATTTTCCTAAGTAAATATTCCTCAATCCATTACTTAGTACTATGTAAAACTATGGTGCAGACTTAGTTGTTTTTAAGTGTAAGAAGAAATGTTAATTATCTATGGCTGCATGACAAATCAACTCGAAATGCTGTAGTCTGAAGCAATTAAGGTATTACATCACAGTTCTTGTGTTTTAGGGATCTGAGCGTTTTTTCTCCTTGGTCTTGGGTCAGGGTCTCCCATGCAGTTGCCCGTCCGGCTGTGGGCTAAGTCTGTACTCAGTTGAAGCCTTGGAAGGATTATTTCTGAACATGATGTAGTAGGCAACCTATGTAGCTTTGCTGAAGCCTTTGATTTCTCCCCACATGACCTTCTCCATCACCTACATGACAGCCCTCATGACAGGGCAGCTGGCTTCCTTCGGTGCAGCGATCTGAGATAAAGCAAAAAAATGACATATACTGTCATTCACGTCCTGCTGTCTGAGTCATATGTGTCTCTTCTGCCTTATTCATTTGTTATGAGTCACCACGTCCACTAAGGCCTGCAGTGGAGAGTATTACACATGGTTCCAAATTCCTTTCCAAGAGGCAGGGATCACTCGGTACCATCTCAGAGACTGGCTTTCAAAAAAGGCAAAGGGAAAACGATTTTTAGTTTATTTTTTATTATCAACAGGACGCCACTGCTGAGTTGTTACAAATTAAGTAGAGTCTCTGATTTGTTGATGTAAATTTAATAAAGGCAAGTCCTCAGCAAAACATGTAGTACAACTCATCTGCCATCTCCAGGAGAATAATTTGAGGCAGGAGATTTTTGATCTATTGCTGTCTTCTGAACCAGGTGCTGACAACAGAAGATAGACTGTCAGAAGTACCCACAGAACACACAGAATTCAGCTGCCTTCTAGTTTAAAAGCAATGGTACCAAGGTCTACAGACTTACAAAACAATCCAGCTCTCTCTAAAATTTAGTGTTCATTTCTGCTGCCTTTGAGCACTAAGACCATTCATAGCAGTCACCCTGCTCTGGGTAGGTTTTGTTCTCATTTTCCATGCAAGGGAATATCCAGGTCAAGAGGCAACAATCTGAGCTGCCTGTGACAGCTGTGGACTTTTCTGCCTCCAGCATCTTGGCCACGGTTCTTCTAGATTTCTCTCCCTACAAAGCTGCGTTCTCAGAGGAAGTATACCACAATCTGCATTCAAATACCCAGGTTAAGATATCATGTGCCCTGAATCTCAAAGGTGCTGGTTTCTGCCCCAACAGTTATTAGATGATTGCATGTAAGCCAATAGAGAGCATAGTATTTGAAAAATTTATGGTAGACTCTAAACCATATGACTGAGGCCTAATTAAAACTCTCATGTATGTTTATTTCATTTCCCTCCCCAACTCTTCTCCTTTTATTTCTCAATATTTCCATCGGATAAGTCACAAGGCAGCCAGCCTCACCCCCCGCCCCCCCGTGGGAGAACTTTAACTCTCAATATTTCTCTCCTTCCCTTACTTGTTCCACTTCAGTTCCCCTTGACCACAAAAGCTCTCCCTGCTCTCATTTGCTCTGGCAGCCCACCTGCTCGGGTCGTTCTGACGTGGGTAACTCCTGCTGTTTGGCTATTCTGGCCTGGACGCCCTCCCTGCCACTCAGGGCTCAGGCTGTTCTAGCCCAGGGACATCTCCTCACCCCACCCCACCCCCTGCCAGAAAAAAGAGTTTAAAGGCCCACGCTTTCCTCAGCTCGGGGCTACCTTGGTCCCTCCCCCAATAAAGACTTCTCTCGTGTCAGAAGGTCTGGTCTGGTTCTGTGTGGGCTCTCGGTTTCTATCACCATCCAAAACACCTAATGTTGATGTCCTAAAATTTATGCCCCCAAACTGACCTTCACAGTGATGGCACATACGCTTCCAGAGAGAAGCAGTTGTGGTCGTGCTGAATCTGCCCAGAGATTTGTTCCCAAGGAGAGAAAAGGAAAGCATGCTGAGCCTTTATTTTCCTGAATTTACCAAGGTAAGACTTACTTAGGGTTTTTTTGTACTGGGTATTAGAACTCAGGATGTTGGGCTTGCCAGGAAGGTACTTATGCCACTGAGCTATGTTCCCAGCCCAACTTGCTTAGGTTGAGTTTGAGTTAGGAAAGGTGCAGAAATCAGCCAGGAGTAGGTTACACCGACTGAATACCTTTTATGAGAAAGAAAACACCAGGCGTGATGGGAAAGCTCACTCTTCACTATATGATTAAGGGGCTCTTTTAGCTTATATCTGAGACTTAAAGGAGTCAAATATGTTTCCTAGGAGAATGGAGATGGTTCTTGTAAAATATAGCTGTGATTTGTGATGCTGTAGTATTTTCAGTGTGAGATTCGGGGAAGAAATGAACATACTTGCCAGGAAAGGATCAGTGTTGTCAGGGAAATCTATTGTTCATCATTTTCCCTTTATACTGCACGTCACAGTGATCTCCTTCCTTTGCCTGAACCATCTTTTTAAAAAGTCAGCAATGGTCTCCCGAAAGCCAAATCAAATAAACATTTCTCAGGTCTCTTCCAACATGATTTCTCTTTGATATCAGAAACCATGATTTTTTTAAAATGATGTTTTTCCCCCCAATATTTCTTTTTCCACAACCCTCCTTTCAGTTGGCTTCCTTAACCCTGCGTTCTCCCCAGGTTCTCTAGCCAGATCTCCCGATGCTCCTCCTTGTTGTCCTTTCAGACACATCACTGGCGTACGTTCCTTAGCACAAAGCAATTCCGAGTGTCTGCCCCCAGCTCTGTCTTCTAACCATACACTGTCGATCTTTACAGTGTATCCTTCCTCTTTGTCTTGGTCTCTACAATCCCCATGAGAATAAACTTTCAGCTTCCAATTAAACGTGTGTATTTTCAATATTCAAATTAAGTACTCCATTCCAAAAATTCTTTCTCTCTCCCTCCCTGCCTGTTTCTGTCCTTCTCTTTCCTTTTTCTCTTTCTTTCTCTTTCCTTTTTCTCTTTCCTTTTTCTCTCTCT
>PVLD010007671.1:67889-89749 GCA_004027595.1 Dinomys branickii | reverse complement strand
CAAATTCCCTACTATCTTCTCTATAATTTGGTATTTCCTTTAATGTTTTTGTGTTAACTAATGTGAAGATAACTATGTAATACAACATCCAGTTCTAATTCCCTACTATATTCTGTATAACTTTGTATTTTCTGTATTGTTTATGGCTTTTCTGGTTCATATGTCTCCATTCTTTTGTCTTTAAAATAAAATTAAAAATTTAAAAAATAAATAAATAAATAAATAAAAGTGGTGGTGGGCTTGGTGTGGTGGTGCACACCTGTACTCCCAGCACTAGGGAGGCTGAGGCAAGAGGAGGAGCCTTACGCCTGAGCTGCATAGTGAGAACCTATCTCCAAAACAAAGTGGTTGTGATGTGTGTATGGTGCTAGGGATCGAATGCAGGTTCTCACTTATCCCAGGCAGATGCTGCAACCCTGAGCTACATCCTCGCAATCTGCCAGAACTTAGTTTTAAAACTACATTCATGTGGAAGCCCACATTTTTAAGTCCAGCACTCTGGAAGGCTGATGTAGAAGGACCACAAGTTTGTAAGAAAACACAAGGCCAGCCTGGGGAATGTGGAGACTCAATGACACCATCTCAAAACAAAAACAAGGGCTGGGAATACAGCTCAGTGAAGAAGCTAGGAGTTCAATCCCTAAATGGAAAACAGATCAGTTTATTTTCATTGCCCCCTACCAAGATTGTCAATAAAATGCCCAAGAAATTAGATGTATCAATAGCCCTAATAATGATATGAAAGACAGACCAAAGATGCAAAGTGTTCAAGCTGGATAAAGATACACAGTTATGGGAAACAACTGACATTCTTGCGTTCAAATTCAAAATTCAGTGTCAGAAAGACAATCAAGTTTCTTCTCCACTCAGTTCCTCTGAATACTGGGGAAAGGCTATCATTTTGAGCAAAGGTGCGGGTGTGGCATGACACCTGCTGGTAGAAACTAACAGTTACATAGGACAAGAGTAGAGACACCAAATACAGGCATGGTGTATAAAACCAATTCTTCTCCCAGCTGCCACTTAGGCTTAGTCCCTAAGACAAAGTGGAACTGAACAAACTTATGGTTCACTATGGTGTAACTAGCACATTCATTATTGTAGCTTACCATGTGGACAAAGAATGTCTTCATTAAAATTTAATTCTTCTTCTTCTTCTTTTCTTTCCTCCTTTGATTCATCTAAAGAAATACACATGAGAACTGCTCTAATTATTGTATTCAAAAGTTCAGGCTGAGTGGTAGCACACACCCATAATCCCAGCAGTGGGGAAGCTGAGGCAGGAGGACCACTGAGTTCAAGGCCAGCCCGGGCTACAAAAGGAGTTCAAGGCCAGTCTGAACTGTACAGTGAAACCCTGTCTCAAAGACAAAAAGAAAAGAAGTTCAAGCAGCAGATACATTACTCAACAATTTGTTTTGCTTTGGTATTTATTTTGTTTAGTCAAAGACTTACTGTGCAGTTGATGCTTTGAACTCCTGGCTATCCTTCTGTCTCAGCCTTCTTCATACTGGGATTATTACAGAATGCTGAGCTTCTTTTGATATTCAAAGACATGGTCTTATGGCTCAGCAGGCCTCAAAATTGAGATCAACCTGCCTTCCCCTTCAGAGTGCTGGGTACTCTGAGGTATGTACCAGCACACCTAGATATTCTGCAGCATTGAACCAAAACCTTTAATTCTGAAAATTAGATCCAAATGATTCCTGTGCAGTTCTGCTAAGTGTTATATCTTTCCCTTAAAAGGATAGGAAAATTTTAATGACATTTAACTTTTGAAAAGATTTAGGTTATGCAAGAAAATGTACCTCTTTTCTTTCAACTGAAAAACAATTTACATATCTTTCTACTAAATCTTTTTACATCATCAGCTGAATTAGTCATCTTTATGTCATGTCATGTTCACCTACGTACTTTTGTAGAGGCTGAATAGAAGAAGCTCTAAGGCACACATAAGAACTGCAACTTTAATGGGAAAAATACTACATAATAACATAGCTATTCACATAACGTTTCTCTTCCATTTTCTGGTTTTCCTATATTTCTAACATTATGTCACTGCCATTTGTAGTTGTGTGTACTGGGAACACAAACATCTTCACCAGCTCAGGACAGTTATCCATGCACTTTCCAGGTTAAGTATCCTAACACTTTTTAACGCACTTAATGTATGCAAACATTTACTAACCACTAAAAAAGCTCAGCTGTAGCTGGGGATGCAGCTCTGTGTAGGACTGTGATGGTACAGGATTTAGGTTAGATGCTCAAATGCAGAAAACCAGGTGTGGTCAAGCCACCCAGCCACCACCTCCATCACTTATGTGTGTCAACACCCAAATACAAGTAGCTTCTCCAGTAAGGGGCTAGTCAGTCTCAATTTTGGAAAACTTAAGTCTCAGCACTAACTCATTTTCTGAGTGATGAGACTGATGCCTGACACACTCTGGCCCAAAGCACACAGGAAGTAAGCCCCTACTGTATTTCCTAAAGGAAATTTATCAGTATGCACCAATACATATTAGTATGTGGCAGCTATAAATTACCTAACTCTCCAAATAAATTTTAAGAATCATAGCTGGGCGTGGTGATGCATGCCTATAATCCCAGCACTGAGGAGTCTGAGGCAAGAGGATTGCTGGGCTAGCCTGAACTGCACAGTGAAAACCTGTCTCCCAAAGAGTTAAAAACAAAAGAAAAATCTCAGAAATAATCTGAATATGCAACAATGTAGGTGCAAGAGCACCCCAAGATGTTCACTGAATAATGTGCCCCATATATACTACGTGAAGTCAGCATTTAAATAAGCGTAAGACCCACACAGTGAAGTGCAGCCACTACGCAACAGGAGCTACACACCGTGACAGGAGGAGAAGCACAGCTATGCCTGTATGAGATCTTTTATTTAAAAAAAACCATCATAGTCAGTAATTATGTCTCCTGGAGGGCTTTCAACTTCTGCACTGTTACATTTCTGCAGGTTAAAGCTTTTAAAATTTTTGAATGGCCAACAAAGGAGAACAGAAGCATACTACCCAGAGAGCACCATAAAAAATATTGTTAAGCCAGGCCAACATCAACGCATTTTTCCATTATGGCATCCAACTGTACTTAAAATGAGGAAATACTGATATACAGAGGCTAAAAACTGCAGCAAATAAATTCTTAACACACTAGGCCACGTAATACCACTAAAACTGCAGTATGGCTTTTCAAATCACAGAATAATCTGAATTTTTTCGTGTGTGGTATTGGGGATCGAACAGGCAGGCGCTTATTCCACTGAGCTATATCCCTTGCCCCAAGAAAATGATTTATTTGTTTGCTTGTTTTCATACTGGGAATTGAACTCAGGACCCTGTGCTTGCCAGAAGGCACTGTGCCACTGAGCTATCTTCTCAGCCCTGAAAACAATGTTAAGCTCATAAATTATACAGCACAACAAAATAAAGAAAAAACTATAAACTTGACAAATTTTAAAACATAGCTCAGGAAGCTAAGGGTGTTGCTCAGTGGTAGGGCACACTCTCAGCATCCACAGGCCCTGGGTTCAACCTCCATCACCAAACCAAGAACACAGCTCAACGAGTCTTAAAATTAACAGTGGCTTGGTGTGAAAATTTGTTCAAAATTAGGTGATGACATGGAAGGCTAAAACCAAACAATTATATTTATTTATGCAAGACATAACATGCTAACGTGTACAGAACACACATCAAAACGTTAAGAACATTAATATAAATAGCTTGTAGTCACATGTAATCCCACAACTCTGGGAAGATGAGGGAGGAGGGTCTCAAATCTGAGCCCAGCCTGGGTAACTTAGTGAGACAAGGTCTCAAAAAAACGTGAGGGAGTGGGATATGGCTCAGTATGAAGGCCCTGACCTCTATCGCTGGTGTATAGACAGCAAGGGGGGAAAAGGGGGGAAAAGGGGGGGGAGGGGGGGAAGGGAAGGAAGAGGAAAAGAATAAAACATCTACATGTAGGAATAGGAGGGCTGGGAAATCGCAGTACAGCACTTGTCTGGCTTAGGAGAGGCCCTGAGTTTCATCTCCAGCACCAGAACACAAAAACAAAAAACTGTAAAAAGACTGAAAAACAAAGGAAAATGTAGTATTTAGTATAGCACGTGATTATGAATTACTAATAAAAACCACAGGATCACTGTACATAATCAACCGATCTGTAACTTAGGGAAGCTACTGAAATCACATCTCTGGTCTGCCTTTCAAATATTGTTGGTGGTCCTGGGACAGCCTGGGTCTCACTCGTGCTACCTAGCTCTACTGCCTGTGCTCCATTTTAAATCTTGAAATAATTTTAATGTTTTAGTTTCTTCTAATGCTTTATAAACCTAAGTTTGGTAGTTAATTTATAGAAACATCATTTCTCATCCTAAAGCAGGGTTTTGGGTAACTCAGGCACTGCCAAGGAACTCGTAAGGAAAAAGTTATCCCCAGATGGCCCTCCCTTCTGTGGGAAGGGCTAAGTGCACGCTGATCTGCACAAGGATGGCAGCCTGTCAGCGAGTCAGAGTCCTGAGCTTACTGCGACTTGCAGCAGTTACCTTCCTTAAAACTTACAGGCTGGACCAGAATATTAATTTTGCGTATGATTACTTAGGTGGAGAATAAGTGGCTATGAAGGAGAATTCCATGGGAGAGCTGCAAGGTCTTTGCTGATCCAACAGCTTAAAAATAACTTTTATTTGACTCTAGGTTCATGAGAGCTTTTGATCCAATAGTTGTCTTAATTACGTGAGTAGGTGCAAAATCGACTAACTACAAACAAAACTTTTAACTTCACAGTACATTTCCTGCACACAGGTTACCTTTATTGAAGGTGTTGCCGTTCATTTTCCCGTTGCTCTGGTCTGCATCCCCATCTTGCTCATCCAGTTGCTCAAGGGCTAGCTGGCGCCAACTCCGCAAGGATGACTTTCCTACCCAAAATCCATCATTGCTGTGGAACAGAGGAAGGTTAAGTCATACAGTAATGCTTGCTCCTGCTCTTCCGTGTATCCCTGGAGAGATCACAGCCAAAGCAAATACTCAAGGTCACCTACTGTGCCCGTGTTTTTTTTGCATACAACTGTTTTAACCCATTGCCTGCTTGTGGCCATTTTCATTCACTACTGGACTGCAGGTGTCAAAAATTTCAAGTGCCTCTTTATGGAATATCATAGGGGAGAGCAGCTACTCATGTCCCCTTAATAGTGCTTCTATCGGAGGAGGTTGTCTTCTTTGACATAGACATGCAAGGAGAGCTGAGGAAGGGAAAGAAGACAGCCACAAAGCCAGTCAGATCAGCCAAACCATCCCTGGCAAATCAAAGGGGTGATAGATAAGCAGCCGGGCTGTGACAGGGCTGAGAAGGTATCTACTATTTTGTAGCCAGTCCTCAGCCTCATCTTGTGTCTCTTACCGTCATGACATTCATTCGTAGCAGCCACATCTATAAAACAGGCACCTTTTTGCACTTGATTACTACTCCACAATTACACAGGGCACAAGCCCACACTATTGTGCGACTGAACCCAAGGTCTTCTCACTGAGTTAGACCCCCAACTCTCCCTTTTTAAAATCTTGAGACAGAATCTTGCTAAGTCATTAAGTTGTCTAGAGCTAAATCTTGGGGCTATTCTCAGTCTCTCAGAATGCTAGGATTATAGCATATGGCACCATGTCTGGGTTACAGCCATGCCTCAAACCTGGCAGAGATGCTCAGATAAACACAGGTAACCCCCTTGGACATGTTTAGGCACACAGGAGGCTGCTTGTGGAATTATCCAAAATAGCCAATTGTGCCCATCTTTATTCAAAAGATTAAGTACATTAAACCCAGATATGGCAAATCCCATCAATTCCTGAGTTGAGGTACTCTATGGGAGAGGGTCCAGCATATTCCACACTCCCTGGATACTTCTGGTCAGGATAGTCCACTGAGTTCCATCTGCAAGAACACACCTACTTTGTTCGGCTTTAGTATGGACACACACAGGCTCACTGTGATGTTTTTATAAGACACAACTCCATGCCAGAGCAAGAACACAGGCTCATACTACCTGAAATCTGGTCATGCATCAGATCTACAATCTGTTTCTTCCTCTCTAATGGATAAAATTCAGTAGAAAGACTGACTCAGTCTTCTTTTTTGCCACATTAAAAAAAATCCTTTAAGACTGACTTTCGAGAGCTGGGGCTATAGCTCAGCAGCACAAGCACCTGCCTGGCAAGCGCAAGGTCCAAAGTTCAATTCCCAATACCAAAAAGAAAAGATTGACTTTCGATGTGGCTTTACCATACACTTCTTCACCTTTTTTGTCTTTTTGAGACAAGGTCTTGCTATGCAGTTCAGGCTGGCCTTTAGCTCACTTGGTAGCCCAGGCTGGTCTCAAAAGCTGCAATGATCCTTCCGCCTCAGCTTTCACCTTTCTTAAAAATCTCAACAATGTTTCCTATATGTAACAAGTAGTTAGTAGCTACTCCCCTAAAAATTGTTAGTACATAATTAGCAATGCATGATGTGCAACATACCCCTTTCCTGTTGCTTTCAACAAATTATTAACCATTTTGTAATCTTCATTTAGTTGGTTCTTCAGACGCAACACACGACAACGTTCTACTACACACTCCTTACACAGTGCTTTCACTAGAGGAAAAGAAAGTATATGTGCTTCATTCACATGGACTGCCTGTAAGCAAAGTGCACTGCTACTTCAAAAAACAAATTCTCAAACAGCCTCACCAATTGGCAATAGAGCAAAATGGCACACATCTGAAATTATTTGTGACCTAAAAACAGCAATAGTTATCTGCACAAAAAGGAAATGTAATAATATGCTAAAACTATCCCATAAAGTTCAACATATTATAAAGTTTAGATCAAAATTTATAAGATGGTAATCAGATAGTTAAGGTTGGAGGGTCAAAAATAACTGCTAACCATAAAGGTAGATTTTCATGTGGAAGTGATCTTTTAAGCATGGAGTATTAAAAGGGAAAACTGAAGGGCAAGACTAAAAAGGCACAAAAGCTCTAAAAGTCATTAACACATGATTATGTGAAAGACCTTCCCATTGCGTGGTTTATTTCCTGTAAATATGGAACAGAAATTTAGAGAGCAAAACTATAAGGGTTGAAGCATTTAGTTAAGTCCAAATTTTAAGGAACAGAAAAGACAGTACAGAAATATGGTGATGGAGACATGGGATTTCCTTAGCTGCCTCTACAGACTGAAGAATGACCTGCTGCCAATTATTCATTAACAATGTTTAAAGACGGGGAGCCAGAACCAAATAGACTAAGGATATATGTAGCTGTATGTATCCAACACAGAATCCAGAACCCAACAGCTTCTGTTTATCAAGTAAGTATCAATCTGCAAATTATATACCATAAGAAACCCCCATTAACCTGAAGGAACCAGAATTGGAATCAACAAAGGTCTTTGAGGAGTGCAAAGAAAATTTTTCTGTAAGAAGTCCTATTAAGTATCCTAGGGGAAGAGCACATGCGTCAACAACCAACCCTCCCTTAACAGCATTATTTGCTTATGTTCTACTCAGCAAATCCTTTTTGCAAAGTATATCAACATTCATCTAAACACCAGGATTCACATCAAATAACCATGAAGCCCACTCACAAAGACCAGTGTGATGAAGAATCCATACATTGATTTTCTTTTCCTTTTTGGAGACGAGGCTGGCTATGCAGTTCGGCTGGTCTTAAACTCAATACATAGCCTAGACTGGCCTCAAACTCACGGCAATCCTCCTGCCTCAACCTCCCAAGCGCTGGGATTACAGGTATGTCACCACACCCAGCCTGTATTGCTCTTTTGCATCAGAGAAGTAAACATTCTCAATTACCAGTTAGTCTTGGGCCACCTCCATATCTACTGTAGAAAATGTTCGCTGCATATTCAGAAATTCTCTTCATAATTGAGATTTTGTCTGGATGAAGTTTGTCATGGGAACACAGGCAAGCATGATTATCAATAGGCTTGGTAGGTGTCGACTCATCCAACCACTTCTGTAGCCATTCGAGAGAGACAAACTCATAGGGCTCTGAGGAAGAAAGTGATGAGAAGAAACTATGTATTTTTACAGTTTTGGGACCAAGTAATACAGTCATTTTCCTCAGACAATACAAACTCTATCCACAGTTAGCAGAATCACAAGAATCTTTGTTTGAAGATGTCTGATGAGTGTGACAGAAAGCCACTGGGTCCAGGGCCTGACTCTGCAGGCAGCAAGTCTGCACAATGTCCTGCGGGACTGGCTGGTATTATTAACCACATTCTACAAGATGTGTCCACAGACAGAAGTGTCTTGCTTGTCAGCAGAGCAGAGCTTTGATCAGGACACCGTGTTTGCAGAATACAAGCCATGCTCCACATTGCCTTGAGAATCTCACAACCTCATTTCCTGTTATGTTTATGTCATAGATTATTTTCATTTACATTTTCTACAAACATGTGATATACCTTTGAAAATTAAAATGAGAAGCTAACATGAGATTGACACTGAAAATCAACCTACTCAGCTGAAACCATGTCATTTCTGCCCCTTTTAACCACTCAATTTTTCTGTATCAAAGACGTTCATGATGCCAAATTGTGCTTTTTGAGACAGGCTCTGTCATTCAACCTAGTCTTATACTCTTAGTGACCCTCCTGCTTCAGCCTCCTTTACAAGTGTGCCGCCACACCCAGCAGTGTGAAATAAAGTCAGTATTTACTACTCCACCCAATTCCAACTCATGATCTAGTCCCCTCACTATTATTTATGCCAAGATAGTAACCTATTTTCAACAGTCCCAAAATGAGAAACACTAAAACTGCATTATTACCTATTTTGAAGCTGTAAAAACTAAGACAAAAACAATTCAAAATGGGTTAATTTTGGAAAAGAGAATCCCAGAGTTCTCTAAAAGCCAAAAATTAAAGATAAAGGGACAGCTTTGATTACTTACAAAGATCTCCAGTGAGTCCCAGCATAAAACATAGAAGAAAACATACAGAGGTTGAATTTATGGATCTGTACTATGCACTACGTCTGCTGAGTTCTGAGACAGATACTCCAGTGCAAAGACCATCTGGACCCATTCACACTGAGTTACATGTCTAGAAAACTGCCATTTTCATTTTAATGAAAGCCACTTTTCAATTTTTGCAAAACAAACATTGGAACTCTCATCCCATGTCTGGGCTAAAACGACATCCAAGGGCCCTCAACTGGGAAGCTTGAAGGAGCCTCACAAGACAAACACAGAGCTGCCAGCAGAGACCAACGTCTACTCCAAGTTCTGCCACCAAGAACTGAATCTGGACAAGTCACTTAAACTCTATGCTTCAGGTCTTTTTCTCTGTAAAATGAAGGTAGTAATACCTGCCTTCTACCTACCTCACAGGGATGTTGTTGAGTATAAAAGATAAGATATGTGAAGCATTTTGAGCTTTTTGGAAGAAAAGAGATACAGAAAAGTTAATTATACATTAACAGGTATACAAAAGAGGAAGCCCTAAGAAGCAGTACAGAAAACAAGGTTGTGGCATATTACAATATTTTATGGTATGGTTAATTACATTTAAATCACCTCCTGGATTTATTTGCCAATTTTCAAGTTTAGTGTTCAGGGCCAGAATACATTGGGTATCTGAAAAACCACGATAAATGATCCCTATCTGAGAATAAAACCTTTTCCCAGGTACAGTGACATGAATTAAAACTTGAAATACTCAAAGGTCAGAAAATAGGATTATGAAAAAGCAACATTCAGGAGTAACTATGTGTTTAGGTTTCTCTAGTGGCTTTGGAAGGGTGAAAAAGAGGCCAATGCCTGTACGTGCTAACTGAAAAAATAAACCCTATCAGTCCCATTCTTGAGCCGGGGGTTCGGCTCAGTGGCAGAGCACCTGCCTAGCGCGCATGAGGCCCTGGGTTCAATCCCCAGCTCAAAAAAAAAAAAAAAAAAAAAAAAGCAAAATCCCATTTTTGTAAGTGAAGCCAACATCGGAAAATGAACGTGGCTAAGGCAGTCCTCACCAGTGAGCTATAGGAATTCAAGCCCAAGGGTGACTGTAGGCCTGACCCACTGAGCAACAGTGGGACTCAAAGGCAGGTCAATTCAACACTTCCCAGTCCCATTCGTGTTACAGAAAACTTCCGAGTGAAACTTGTTGGTTTTAAAAACTATGAATTCAATGTAAAATGCAAGGATTACACAAATCATGTATCATTTTATAGTCAGAGGAAAGATGAGAGCAGAGACTGGGTCGGTAATTCTACCTGACCAGATTATGTTTGGTGGGGGACCCAGGAAGAAAGGGTGGTTTGGGGTTGAGCACAAGGCTTTACTTGTAGCACAATTTTTACTCTACTGATGTATAAAACCAGGTACTAAATCAGGACAATCATGGTACCAAAATATTTGAAACAAGTGAAACATGTCTCAATTTAAACTTAAAGGGTCAAAGGATTCATATGTTCGCTGTAACAGTAAGATTTCTATGGTGAGTACCTCTTCTTTGTATAAGCTCACGAAATGAGATTTAGAAAATGCATTATCAAAATACTGGCTTCAAAACTATGGTAACTGACTTTCAGATTTTGTAACTGGACAATACAGATTTGCCACAATGTAAGTTTATGGCAGATTGAAAAATTATTAAGATCACAGTTGAAAAAGCATAAATACCAGAGAAATACTCTTATGAACACAAATACAGGTTCTTACACACTAAATGAAAAAACCACCAGAAGCACATGTAGCGATGTCACTGGGCCATATTATTCACAACAGTATTTGCTTTTGTTTGTAGGGCACTAGGATCCGATCCAGTGTCTTGTGCAAGGTATGCCAGTGATCTACCACTAGCCCTGAAATCAGCATTTTTCTCTGACCTATACAATCCTTTTCTCTTGTGCAGAATAAAAACTGGATAAAGTTCAGAAAGTAGAGCTGGGCTTAGTGGCACATGCCTGTAATCTCAGCACTCTGGGAGGCTAAGGCAGGAGGATCGAACATTCAAGCCCTATGCAACCTAGCAAGACTGTCCTGGAAATATTTCAAAAGGTCTGTGGATATAACTCAGAGGATGGACCTGGGTTCAATGCACAGTATCAACAGTAATAAAAATATCAAAAGTTCAGAAACCAGATTCCGAAGCCCCAATTCCTCTGAACATATACATATAGATGAAAATGATGGGTTAATTCCAAATCATTTCTTATTAAATTAAGGTCAATCTAATTTCTTAGAACAATTGTGACCCTTGAACAGAGTTAGTAGCACTTACAAAGGGCCAGAATCAAATTAAGACTGCATTTGGAAAGAATTTCTTCCTTCCTTCCTTCATCTACAGTATTTACAGTGCTGGGGATTGAATCCAGTGCCTTCAGCATGCTAATCATGCAGTCTACCCATAAGCTAAACTCTCAGCCTTTAGAAAGAATTTCTAAGAGCTATGCTTACATATTTAGCAATTTACAGTCATCTTTGGTTTAAAGTTTTACCTGTAATAAAAAATTAAGATATCAAAAAGACAAAAACCACAAGTACAATTATGCTTGAATATTTATTATCTACCTTAGGTCTAAATTGCCTCTTTTGTAAACAAGACTTGAATATGTGGAATTCACGCCCATGAAATGACAAAACAATTTCTTGCAACCACGAATAAATCAGTCTTAAAAATACCAGTTGGTCAGTTTTTGTTTTTCTGGAGACACTAGATAAACCTAAATACAGTAGAAGAATGTGGAATAATTCTAAGAATCAGGGACCAGCGATAAGAGCTTTTACACTCTTATTGTACTGTAACACTTGACACTTAATCTCAAATTAATCTGAATGCACCAAAATTATGCTCCTATGAAAGTATGGCTGCTAGTACTATGCAAAAACAGACCGGGCAAGTTGCTTCCATTTTCATCCAATCAGGTTTGTCCTCAGAAACAAGTCAGAATCCGACAAAATGGAAAAATCTGCCACTAGAGTCATATATGCAGAGTGTTAACCTAAGCTAAGCCTTGTAATTTATTAACAGCATCCGATTTTTAAAGTACATAATAGTTCTGTGGAATGTTACACACCAAGTTATTGCTGTTTTACAGTGATTGTATCATGGGTACCTATACACTTAGTGGATTGTAAGAAGTTTGTCCATACACATTTTTTGTGAACACAACAAACAAGGCAGTTAATGGCAACAGTGCTGTCCCAGAATATCTTACAGACCAGCTCCAGCAGGTAACCTTTGGTACAGCTCCTTAACCTCTTCGTGCTTTGCTTTTCCTTTGTCCACACTTTGTTTACGCATCTCGGCCATTTCAACACACCACTCCTCAAATTTGGAATTATCTCGATCCACCAACTCTTGAAGAAAGGCTATTCAGAAGAAAATAAAATGAACATTTTATCTCTGTAATCAATCTCATGGCACATGGGCTAAGGCTGTGGGGGCACCTTTTTGCTACGCAGTTTTCTCCAAAAACCTGTGAAGCGCCAGATATGGTGGTGCACACCTGTAATCTCAGCACTCAGGAGTTCAAGACCAGCCTGGGCTACAAAGTGAGCTCAAGGCCAGCCTGAATTGCATAGCAAGACCCTGTCTCAAAAAGACAAAAAATGCGAAGTAACCCCAGATTTTTCCTCCCACCTCCCAGCTCTCCATGGCATCAGTTACCCAGACTAGCAAAAGCCTGAGATGTACCATTTTCAAACAGCTTGCAATGCTGGCAAGCCAGGTGACCTGACAAAGACCACCTTCAGGTTAGTGCAACTCGTCATATAAACTGAACAAACAAAATGACATCAAATATATTGATTACCTTTGTGATTTTAAAATATTACATTTGAACTTCACTGGAAGAAATGGAGTAGTTCCAGAAATTGAAATAAAGACTCCTTTATTTCTAAAGCTCACTATGTTAAAGCAAATGTGATTAGTATTCACTTCCATGCACATTTCTCATGTGGAATCGACCTGTCATAATGAAAGCAATCTGGTGCTTGTCATTCACTGAGTATGGCATTCTAAAATATGTGCCTGATGTTGCCCTAAAAAACACACTACCTGGAACTTCCACAGTCGTGTTGGGCTTCTCTTGGCTTTGCAATCTGTAAACCAACATATATGCATTTCGCGAGCAATGAGTCCCTTTACCACACTTGGGTCTGCGAGTCTGCGACTTTGAGGGTTCTGCTGGGGTAGAGAAATCAAAACACAATTTAACTACAATGCTCAAAATTTCTTTACCTGGGGAGAGCAATGGGCATAAAATATATACCCAAGTACTTGAGCAAGGACCCAATTATTAAAGTGTATTACTGGCCACACGTCTGCCACATCCCATTTTTAAAAGATGAGAGCAGCTTGGTAAACAACCGCTTGTTTTTACATAAAAGAACATACAATGTCAATGTACAAATGTTTCATTTTTTTGAAACAGGGTCTCATGAGATTACACACCTGTGCCACCAAGCCCCACCCTTTTGTGGAGATTGAGCCACACTTCTTGGTTCGGACTGGCCTTGAACTCACTGCGCAGCCCAGGCTCGCCTTGAACTTGTAGCAGCCCTCCCACCACAACCTCCAGAGGGTCGTGATGATAGCCATTTGCCACCTTGCCCAGCTTGTGACACGTGTGTATCTGAATTCAATACTCTTAAGAGTAATGCTGCAGTTTTACATTTTGTTGTAAACAATTTTGTTGTAAACAACATTATGTGGCTTAATACTTTCTCAACAGGGCAGTTAATCTATGTGTCACTGATGGACGGCACATGTGGGGGCTTCTTATTAATTTTATTAGTAAAAAGACCAGTAATACTGATAGATCTGTTGTACTGTGGTTGTACAGTGGTTCTAGCCACTAGATAAACCAAGTACCACTCTTTCATGCTTTAAGGTTACATCTCAGCTTTGCTCCTAGTGGGATATAGCTCAGCAGCGTAAGTGCCTGCCTGGCAAGTGCAAGGACCCAAGTTTGATCCCTGGTACCGCCAAAACACAAAACAAAACTCTCTGTTCTTACTGAAGAACAGCACATGAATTAATAGATTAACAGGCTGGTCCCACTGACCTCAGTACCTGGGCCACCAGCCTACCTCATTTCTCACTGAAAATTAACTACCTCTAACAAGGTCCTCTAGAGAAACTACTCTGTCCATGCAATGGGTATTGCTTAACAGTTGTTTCAAAAACTGCTAACAGGCTGGCATGGTGGCTCATGCCAGTAATCCCAGCGCTGGGGAGGCTGAGGCAGGGGACCAGGATTAAGGCCAGCCTGAACTACGCGGCAAGACCCTGTCTCAAAAACTAAAGAGCCATGGTTGGACACATGTACCTAGGGCTGTCCGACTTCATACTCTGTCTAAAAACAGGCATGGGAGAAAACGGTGAAACGCTCAGCTGAGATGGCTTCAACTGGAAGAAATGTTCACCTTTTGGGAATTCTATGCAGGACAAGTGAGTTGACGTGAGCTTCGCACTAGCATCGCATTCCAGGAAGTTGTTCGAGACAGCCCTCAGCAATACACAAGAGCAGGCAGAGCCTCCCAGAGGCCCTCCCCACACTCTAAAAGAGGCACTGGATCTCTAGCTTTTAAAAGGGCACTCACAACTTAAAGGTTTTACCTAGATCTTCCTCAATCCCTAATTGTAATTTCTTTCCCTCCATCTTTTCTATGTCTTCATCATTAAACTTGTACCATTCACCGGACTGCGGATCTTTCACGTGGGCGATGTAGTGGCCGGAGTAAGCACTCACGCCTCTGTGTATGAGGACCGCGCTGAGCTCATACACGTAGGACCCACCTGAAGGAGTAGAGAGAAAATGGAAAAAAAATTGGAAGTAATAAGTTTTAGATCCTGACAATGAACAATCCCTGACACAATTTTTTTTATTACTCTTTTTTCTGTGGTGCTGGGGATCGAACGAATCCCAAGTCTCGTGGATGAAAGGCAAGGGCTCTGCCACTGAGCCACACCCCGTCCTTTTTTCACTTTGTTCCCCCAAACACAAGGCTTTACACACCCAATAAAACTCAAAACATGTCACCTAAGACCAAAAACTTTCACCTTCACAAAATACTAGATCTTTGCACGCAGGTTATCACTGCATCTCCATCTCCTCTACAATTATACCGGTGGCAACTACAGTATTCTGCCTGATACCTTGTGGTGCTAACCTGACTCCACAACACCCTAGGGCCTGGGAAAACTCTTTCAGCCATATGTTCACAAGAACCAATCATCACATTCTGTTACAGCACTAATTGCAAGGCTAGGCATGGTGGCACATGCCTATAATCCCAGCATTCGAGAGGCCAAGACAAGCAGGAGGATCACTGCAAGTTCAAAGCCAGGCTGGACTACATTGCTAGTTTGTCTCAAAGCATGCATCAGTCAGTCAATCAATCAATCAAACAAGGAGCCAGTGGACTGCCATAGGACTATAGTCCCAGCACTCAGGAGGCTGAAGCAGGATCACTGCTGAGTTTGAAGCCAGCCTGCACTACACAGTGAAACCCTGTCTCAAAAATAATTACTGCCAAGGGCTGGAGGTACAGCTCAGTGGGCTAAGTGCTTGCCGCTGAGCACTAGGGCCCTGAGTTCGATCCCCGGTCCCGGAAAAAAAAAAATAAAATAAAAAAAATAATTACTGCCAGGCGAGGTGGCACACGCTTGTAATCCCAGCACTTGAGAGACTGAGACAGGAGGATCACTGGGAGTTCGAGGCTAGCCTGTACTACAAAGTGAGCTCAAGGCCAGCCTGAACCGCATAGCAAAACCCTCTCCGACAAAAAAAAAATTATAATTTATATAAACTAATTAGATGAATGTAAAATGAAAAGATACTGTAATTAGAGAAATCCAGACATTTTAGAAGGAAAACAGCAGGAGTTAGGTCATCAGGGAAAAAAGCTGCTTTTCAAAACTGGTGTACAGGTCAGGAGTGGCTGCTCCTGTAATCCAGCACTCTGGGAAAATTTAGCAAGAGGATCGGGGCCTCCAGTTGAGCCTGTGAAATTCAGCAGGGTTCTCTCAGAATAAAGTAAAGGGGTGACAGGCTCAATGAGTAAAAGACCGGGGATTCAATCCCCTGTGCTGCAAATAAAAAAACAGAACAGGTGTGGTTTGTAGGCTATGGCCAAAGGGTTCAAACTTCCATTCGTACTATGACAAAAATAGCTCCATAGCCATAAGAAATCATTTTACAAAATATACGCATTACTAGATTATATGTTCCTCAAGATCATGCCATTTTTCTCATGTTATGCTTCATTAAAACTGGAAAAAATGCAGGCATAAGCGAGAAAATTGTGAAAGATAGAAGAAAAATCTACAATGGGTCCACACTTGGATTTCTTTACATGGTTTGTCTTGAGATGGTTTGTCTTGTTCTGGTTTGAGACAGTCTCACTACGTAGTTCAGGCTGTCTTTGAACTCATTACACAGGTGAGACTAGCCTTGAACTAAAGATGATCCTCCTGCCTCAGTCTCCAAAATTCTCGGATTACCAAAATGCACAGCTAAGGACATGAGTTTTTTCTCTCTAAAAAATTAGCCTCCTTGGTAAGAAGATGCTAAAAGAATAAAGCAGTAGCTGGACGTGGTGGTGCACGCCTGTAATCCCAGTACTCTGGAGGCTGAGGCAGAAGGATATCCCCATCAGCCTGGCTATGGAGTTCAAAACTAGCCTGAACTGCACACAGTGAGGCCTTGTCTCAAAAAGTAAGTAAAATAGTATCTAACGTAGAAATCACAACGGTAGGCAGGTGTGGTGGCATACCTATAACCCCAACAAACAGGAGGCTGAGGGAGGAGGACTGCCAAGTTTGATGACAACCTGGGCTATACAGTGAGAAAAAACTCCCTAAAACAAACAAACAAAAAAGATCTGGACACAGCATCCTAGGGTGTATCTGTGGACACAAATATGATGAATTTCGGCATAATTATTGCCAATGTACCTCACAAAAAAAAACTGTTAAGTGTCAGTGGCGGGAGAGTTTGGCCTCAGTAGTACAGTGCACACTTAGCATGTGTACGGCCCTGCGTCAATGAAGCACAAAAAAAGCGAACAGAGGCAGACTAAACTCAATGAGGCAGGTTTGTGATTCCATCTCTCAGGAGGCTGAGGCAGGAGGATCACTGTGAGTTCGAGGCCAGGCTGGACTACAAAGTGAGCTCCAGGCCAGCCTGAACTGCATAGCGAGACCCTGTCTTGAACGAACGAAGGAAGGAAGGAAAGAAGGAAGGGAGGGAGGGAGGGAGGGAGGGAGGGAGGACAGACAGAAAGAAAGAGAAAGATCTAACCATTGTTACATGTTTACTCACAGAAAACAGAAACACCTTTGTTCACCTGAGAAGCCCTTTCCCCAAGATTAGCAAACAGAAATAGCAGTAAACTGTTCTCTGTTCATCACAAGGAGGTCACAGGTTAATCCTGAACACTATAATTTCATTCTTCGATAAAAACATTACCTTTATGTTCCACGTAAGGTTCCATATCCAAAATCTCGGAGAAGCCTATGTAGGCATTCAGCTTTTTCTTATGTCCAGTTTGCCTAATCAAGAGGTAAAGTCATTATATTTCCATTCAAAACAATCAGAGAACAATGTATAAACTCTTTAGTTTGTTTTTTTCTTAATTTAAATTTCGCTGTGTAGTTTAGACTGGCCTTGAAACTCACTATGTAGCCCAGGCTAGCCTCAAATTGGCAGCAATCCTCCTGCCTTGCACCCACAGTATTAGGATTTCAGTGAAACTCAATAGGAGCTAGATTTCACTGACCAATGCTTTGTAAAAATGTGTATGCTTAAATAATTTTGTGACTGCTAACAGTATTCAACAGGTTAAAGGTTATGAAAAAAATACTAATTCTATTTTCAGAGTAATAAAGCACATGCAAACGTACAACTACCTTGATTTTAACTATGAAATTAAAGATACACTCCCACAAAGATGCAAACATTGAAATAAATACTTCAAGTATACAATAATATACAATGTCAAGGTAATTCAGTGGCTGGCATGTTTTAATAATTTCTTAGGCTAATTCCCTACTTTGCTAGTTCTCAGTTGTGTAGAGCATAGGAAAAAAAAATAAAATAAAATCACAGGCTCCCTCTATACCTTTCTTTTTTAAACTCTAATCAGCTGGGTCTGGGATATGGCTCAGTGGTACAGCACCTGCTTGGCAAGCACAAGGTCCTGAGTTCAATTCCTGGTAGCAATAAATAAATAAATTCTAATCAGCTGACCTCACCTGCCTCTGGCAAATCTGTACATTTTAGCTCACGGTGAATGAACACCAAGCCCCACCACCTGCACAAACTTACCTGTCAAAGACAAAGCGCATGAGCTGCAAGTTCAGGGTGCAAGGAAGGCTCAGAAGTCGAATCTTCCTCGTGGCGTTCTGTTTGCTTTGACAATTTTCACAGAAGTATCGATTGTCTCCTTCTAATTTTTCTTCCTGATCAGGAATAAGACATACTACTTTTGCAAAGCAAAGGGCGGAAGATTCAGAACAAGCAACAAAGTCCCTGATACAAAGTTTAATTTCATTTCATAACTAGCCCCCCTCTTCCCAGCAACTGTTTAAATTCAACTTCCTTCAGGAATTAACACTCACAAAATTACAGGTACTTCTTTGCTACTACACAATCAATCTGTATACAACACTACTTAAAAATGAAGGTGCCTATTTCCAAAATCTGTGCTTTTAAAAATGTTACGCAGGCCACAGTTGGTGGCACACACCTGTAATCCCAGCAATGGAGAGGCTGAGGGAGGAGGATCAGAGAGTTCAAGGCCAGCCTGGGCTAGAAAGTGAGTCTCAAGAAAAAAAAAAAAATGTTACATAGATTTGAAAAGAAATCTCATATACTTCTTTTGGCGGTGGGGGGGGGGTGTCTCGCTATGTAGTCCAGGCTGGCTTCAAACTTACAGGGATCCTCCTGTCTCAGCCTCTCCAGTGGTGGGATTACAGGCATGCACCACCATGCCAGTCTTCACACACATTTTTATGTAAAATTAATTTCAGAACACAGAAACCACATGGAGCTGTGTATACTCTGTTAAAGTGGATGGATCACATTTGTGAGCTGAAAGAGCATAGAGAAATCCAACACAAGAGCTGACAATTATTTTTTTTAAAGTTTTCCTTTCTACAGCAGCTTCTGTTCAAAGGCATATGCAAGTACTAGAACTACCACTTTCCTACCTGGGACTTCCCGGGTATCACACTCCTCTCCCTCCTCCTCACTGGCCATTCCCAGTAAGCTTCCCTTGTTCCTACCTCCCTTACCACTTCCGGGTTCAGTATCTGGCTCTTGTCCTCTGTTCCCTTTTTTTTGAGAGAGGGTCTTGTTGTGCAGTTCAGGCTGGCCTTGAGCTCCCTTTGTAGCCCAGGCTGATCTCGAACTCGCAACAATGTCCCTGCCTCAGCCTCCCCGCCCCAGCCTCCACAGCACCTGCCTGGCTCCATTCCCTTTTGGATGTTAAAAGCCCTGGCTAGACGCCCTTGAACTTCACCTTTCAAAGGGAACAAGCTCAAAGCCAAATGTTTTCCCTTTTGCTGTGGTGCTGGCAAGTCCTCCACCACTGGGCTACTCCCAGCCTGAACTTTGTAATTCCTCCCTAACCCTGCTCTCCCTAACTCTCCTCCCTAACTCCTTCCTCCTTGCTCGGCACACACACTTTATTACCTTTACTTTGGAAATACATATCTAAAAGCCAAACGTTATGCTATGTACAGCTTTGGCTAACCCTTACTCCAGGTTACCACGCACTCTTTGGTCCGTTCTTACTCCTGTTTCAATCAATTTTTACAATCGCGCACACAACTGTCCTCTTAAGGCATCTGCATCACTCTTATGCTCATAGCCCTTCTACCTTCTCAATCTCAGAGAAGCCCGTCTTGACACAGCCTGGCTGCTGGGGCCCTCAGCTACCTGGACTACTCATTTGCAGCACCCTGACCCTGCTTACTCACTCTAAGCATATCTGGCCCTTTGTTCTCTAACCACAGGTGCCTCCTCCTCTCAGGCTCTGCACTGAGCATTTCACCTGCCCAACACCTTCTTCCTGGGTGTTAAAGGACACGAAATCATTGTTAGCTGCAGCCTCCCTCCTCGTCATCCTCCCCAGCCTGTCCCCTTACAGTGCTCTCTAGCACTCAGTGTAGCTGACACACTGTGCGCCTCAGGCACATTTCCTCTGTTGGCCTTCCTGGATACCCACAGACTGCACTCTAAGCTCCACAGAGGCTTACTTCATCTTTTTGTCCTCCCCAACAGCTCAGATGGTACTTGGTACAAGCACTCAATTCAGTAGACGGTTGCTTCAAGTATGGTAATAGATGTGCTGGGAGTAGGATAAGCACAAAAATACTGACAGGAAGCTGTGCATTAAGGTTTAATGTTACGCATTCACACTTGATAGCAAATGTTTCTGCAGATCTAAATATTGCAGAAACAAAGTGAAATGGATGAGGTTAAGGTGAACACATGTACGTGGAAAATTTTTGCATTTAATGTATTATAGTTCTCATTACTTGAAAAGATGAACCAAGTTTTTTACTAACAGACCTTAGGTTCCACTAAACACTCTACTACTCCTAATCATACACACATCATTTTATATATGAAGTTGCAGTTGCCAAAAATTCAGATGCGACCTGCTTGAATACTTTAGTTCCTTTTAAAGCAATATACAGTTCTTACTTCAAACG
Organism: Dinomys branickii; assembly: GCA_004027595.1. Classification (NCBI taxonomy): domain Eukaryota; kingdom Metazoa; phylum Chordata; class Mammalia; order Rodentia; family Dinomyidae; genus Dinomys; species Dinomys branickii. The sequence continues at coordinate 69,001 of PVLD010007671.1, read as the reverse complement.
CTAAAATAATGGATTTATACATTACTTAACACCATTCAGAATAATAACTATTAATGAACAGTATCAATATATAAGATTCAAATACCTTTAAAAATTCTGAGATACAATCCGTTAACTGTTTGTGGCCTTGGATATTTAGCTCCAGTTCATAGAACTTTGATGACAGCTTAGACTCTCTGCCACACTGATTGCAACTACAATAAAAAAGCGATAAAATTAAGATCAGAATGAAAAGGCAATCACATTCTATTATTTACATACTACCAAAACTGGGATAAAAGCTGGGCATGGTGTAATCCCAGCACTTGGGAGGCTGAGGCAGGAGGATCGCTGCAAGTTCAAGGCCAGCTACAAAGTGCGCTCAAGGCCACCCTGAGCTGCATAGTGAGACCCTGTCTCAAAGAACAATCCCCCTCCAAAAAAATCCAGCAGAGCTCCGCTGTGGGCCCCGCGGCTGCTCCGCAGTGGGCCCCGCAGATGATCCGCTATGGGCCCCACGGCTGCTCCGCTGTGGGCCCCGCGGATGATCTGCAGTGGGCCCCGTGGCTGCTCCGCTGTGGGCCCCGTGGCTGCCCCGCAGTGGGCCCCATGGATGATCCGCTGCTGCTCCGCAGTGGTCCCGGTAGCTGCTCCGCTGAGGGCCCCTCTCAGGGCACCTCATGGACTGGACCCGCCCCCACCCATAGCACGACAACAGGGTGGAGCCGGGTGGTCCGCTGTGAGCATATGTGCTTTCCCACCTCCAACCATGGCAGTTTGTATACACCCATGTATGTTATAGTATAGTCTGAGGCAGCTATATCTCTTCCCAAGGCGAGAGTCCAAGGATATAGATAAACCCAGGAGTACAGTTATTATCACAGGGAAGATGACTGATTGGTAGGGCAACGGAGATGAGGGAGGAGAAAAATTGAGTGATCAAATGGGCCATCATCTGTGTAACTGAGTAACAAAGGTGAAGGTAACATTATGTAGGACAGCATCCAGAGCTAATTCCCTTCTATGTTCTCTATAATTCTGTATTTCCTCAGTCGTTTTTGTATTAACAGAAGTGAAGATAACTTTATATTATACAGCATCCAGTGCAAATTCCCTACTATCTTCTCTATAAT